>MU968408.1:0-37420 GCA_034641835.2 Pinus albicaulis | reverse complement strand
CCTACAAATTTTCTTCTGCCTTATTGTTGCACAGTAAATTTATACATGATTTTAGAAATGGTTTGATCTCTTCATCTCCTCTTACTTCCTTCATAGGTCTTCCTAATGTTGACGTGCTTCCTTCTGAAAATTCTTTCCACGCTTCAACAAAGGTCTCCTTTACGCGATCAATATTAAATTCTTCTTTGTTTTTAGGTGCTTTACAAATCCATACATCAATGGCTATTTGTCTTCCCTTATCTTCATTGGTGGGTACACCACTCCTAGTAACCACATTCACATTGGGATCTTCATCATGAGTTTCAGCTCTCACCATCTAAAGATTTTGTGTTGGAGTCTGCATCTTCTTTTCCTGCAGCTTAGCAATCAAGATAGGACAATATTCTATGACATGATCAAATTGTCTACAATATCTCACAGGAATGTCGTGATAGATTCGTATAAATATGTTCATAATGGGCATCTCCAAAGTTATAGAAAATGACTTGTCCTCTTACTCGACTAGCTGATCCACCTCCTCAACCTCTTCCTTTGCCTTGAAATCCTCCGTGCGTAAAAGTGGATTTCGGTGATGTAGGCTCAACCTACATTCTATATATTTCAGCTTTATCTAACATCATATCATAAGTGTGACAATGTTTCTCATCATGACCTAATGACGAGCATAATCTGCAAAAAAACTACTTCAAGTCAGGTTGATACTTTCCAATCCTTGGGCAGGAATCTATGTCATGTAATCTGACAATTTGATAGATCGTGCACCATATAGGACTTTTCAATGGACTAGGACCTCCAATGTTCCAAAAATTTTTGAAGACAAGATATTGATCTTTATGGTGCCCAGAAAATTTACATTTTATGCACCAAAACTCTACGCAAACCTCCTTACCCTTGTCCTTGCGCAAGATTTGAATCTCTAGATGCATGGCTTCCAACTGATTCTATTTCTGTTGAGTTCCCAGTGCAACAGGTGTTTGGTTAGCCTCTAATTTCATTACTACCTCCATAGCCTCAACCTGTGTAGCAATATTTTTCTAACCTAAGGGTTGTCGTAGATGTGGAAGCAACATATCAATGAACCATTCCTTATGTTGAGTATCATCAATAAAAAATCCACCATCTATGATGGTGCACTTCAGTATCTGATCGGGCTCCCATACAGATTAATTATATTCCTGATGAATCTCTTTCATTTCTGTTACCAGATGCACGTATGACTTAGGCTTCTTAAACTGCTCTTTTAGGGTAGCTTTTATTTGTTCCAAGGTGGCATTAGGGTTTTCTTGAGATTACCTAATGTACCAATCTAATGCACGATCTTGGAAAGAAGTAGCCAGTTGTGCCTTCCTATTAATAATATTTTTAATCTATTGAGACTACCATATAGCCTCAGTCACAAACTAGAAGTGGTCAGTATCCTCATTTCTAATGCCTCTGACATTCTGTAACTTCATTGATGCAACCATATCTACTTCTAGGGGAGGTGGAGGTGGTGATGGACTACAGGGTGGGGTGGGTTCTCTATGATGTGAGTGTATAAGTGGAGTGGACAGGGTTGGAAAAAAACTCAAGGGTTTCTAGTGTGATGAAATTTCTCCTTCATAATCACTAGAGATACTAGTTTCTGGTTCACCTTCACTCTCAGATCTAGGTTTTAGAGGGCTGTAAATAAAATTTTCAGAACCTTCGCAATAAAATTTTCCACTGCACATAGTTGGGCCTATTCGAGGCATTCAATAAATATGTTCACACAGACAACCTCATTCAGATAATAGAATTTTCAAAAGTAATTTCAGAGAGTGTGGGAACTTACCTCTAGGGCCTCTGAAAAATCTTCTTTCTGCTTCAGAATATGACAAAAATTGATCAATGGAAAGTTCAGTCACAAATCCTCCCAAGAGGTGATCGATCCAATGATATACAAATCGTCATTTTTTATGCATATAGTGAATTCACTAAGCGAGAAAACCATTCCCGAAACTCAAGGAACTCATGTGTGAAGGAGAAAAATAATATTTCATGCACTTTTTGTATAAATATATTTTTGTACCCACTGTTCATCAGATAGCTTAGTAATTCTATTCTCTTGGAGTGCGAAATCAAAGATCTTTCTATCCATCCAATCTTGTAATTCATTTCCTGACAAATGCCACAACATAAAATCTCCCTCAAAATGATCCCGATCCTGACAACGGAACCATTTGTTGGCTTGAGGGGTCCTTACCCAAGTTTAAAGTTTATAGAGAAACCAACAAACCATCCAACTACTAGCCCTTTCAGAAATGACCTGCTTACATAGATCAAAGTCTCACACGAAGCAGTATGGGGGGGTGCTAGAACTAAGTTTCCGCACCCTGAGGAAGAAAATAATGAAGTGGCCCTAAGAAAATCGAATGCAGACTTGTATCAATAATAAACAGATGCGTGCAATAGAATAAGGCAGAATTTTAGAATGTGCACAATCCTTAACAGAATAAGATATAGTCGCAGACCACTTTAGTGTAGAGAAAGCATAACAGAACAAGATCCAAATCTAAACAATGTGCAATTACTTAAGTAGATTTATCAACCATCAATATGCATACATAACCATAACATATGTCCTTTCATAATGATCAATAAGAAACATAGAACAATGCGATATTAATAGAAACAATAGATAAATAACTTGAAGCAATAACATAGAAATTTCACCAAAATCTATCCTTTATATTAATTCAGATCCTTCCAATACATATCAGGTTTTACTTTACTCATAACCCTTACGCATACATAGCCAAAAAAGTCCTCACACATCCACGACTAGGTCTCCGCACACATAGCCTGTAGGATCCTTTCTACCCAACCCAGGAAAAAAAAAATTTCAATGTATTACATATGCATAAACATCAAATAGTCTTAAGTCGAACTGAAATACTATCCTTAGACTCGATCTATCTATTTATATTCCTTGAGCATGCAAATACTATGGTCTCAAACCATGGTTTCGGGCCCATAGTTTACTCTTAAACCCATTTACATCAAAATTAGGGAATTTGGCCCACCCCAAATCCCCTTGAATTATTCGCAGAATGCGCATATACAAAACTTATACAAAATTACATCAAAAAGTGTGCCCCAAGGGACCATGCTCCAACAGCTGCAAATGGAGGAACTATAAATTACTTTGGAAAGTGCCATAACATAAAGCTAACCATGGGGGAATATTTATTGAATAGTACAGTACTTTCCATTCCAATGGACAGCTTTGATATTGTACTAGGAGTACAATGGGTACAATATTTGGGGATAGTAGCTTTTAATTTTCAAGAAATTTTCTTGAAATTTTTTTCAAAAGAAAAGGAAGTTGAATTACAGGGTATTACAGGGAAACTGGGGAGATCATAAGCTCTAATGTCATGACAAAGATTTTGAAGAAATAACAATGAGGCATAATTGCACAATTATTCTCACTAGAAGTTCCAACATCAAAATCATCTATTTCTCCAGATCTCCAAAAAGTATTGGATAATCATTCCAAGGTGTTTAAAACTACTGAAGGACTCCCACCTATTCGTGATCATGATCATGCTATTCATTCGATACCAAAAATTGTTCCTCCAAACATCAAGCCTTACAGATATCCTTATGTCCAAAAGAGCGAAATTGAATATATGATTGCAAAAATGTTGAAGGCTGGTATAATTCAACCTAGTCAAAGTTCTTTCTCTACTCCAGTAGTATTGGTGCACAATAAGGATGGATCATGGAGGATGTGTCCTGATTATAGGGTGAATAATTAGCTCACTAATAAAGATAACTTTCTCATTCCTGTCATTGATGAATTATTGGATCAATTACATGGAGCAATTTATTTCACCAAGTTGGATCTTTGTTCAGGATATCATCAAATTAGAATGAATATTGAAGAAATTCCAAAAACATCATTTTGAACTCAAGGGGGTCGTTATGAATTTTCGGTCATGCCTTTTGGCTTTACCAATGCACCTTCTACATTTCAAGGGTTGGTGAATTTGATTTTCAAACCCTTTCTTAGAAAAGTTGTGTTAGTATTTTTTGATGATATACTAATCTACAGCAGGTCTTGGAAGGACCATGTTCAACATGTTGACAGGGTGCTCAAAATATTGGAGGAGAAACAAATATATGCAAATATCTCCAAATGTTTCTTTGGAGCATAAGAGGTGGAATATATGGGTCATATTGTATCTCAGGAGGGTGTGAAGGTAGACCCTAGGAAAATTAAATCCAGTAAGGAATGGAAATTCCCCACAACCATAAAGGAGTTGCGAGGATTTATCGGGTTAACAGGGTATTATCGCAAGTTTTTTAATAATTATGGGAAAATAGCAGCACCTCTAACAACATTATTGAAGAAAGATGCATTTTCATGGCCTCCTGAAGTAACTAAGGCATTTGAATATCTTAAAGAGGCAATGTGCCAAGCATTGGTCTTAGCTACGCTAAAATTCATAAAACCCTTTATTGTATAATGTGATGACTCAGGAAATGGAATTGGTTTTGTTTTAATGCAAGAAGATAGACCCATTTCTTTTGAAATCTATCTAATTAAAGGAAATTATTAAAAAAAAACTATTTATGAGAAGGAGATGTTGTCAATACTACATGGACTAATGAAATGGCGACCTTACCTAATGGGAAGACACTTCAAGATCAATACTGATCATGATAGTCTTAAATAATTTTTGGAACAAAGACTATCTTCAGAAGAGCGAAAAAATGGGTCACAAAGATGGTGGGTTATGACTTTGAAATCATCTACAAAAGAGGTAAGCTAAATGTTGTTGCAGATGCACTCTCAAGAAGGGATGAGGATGTGGAAACATTACTTTGTGTCATTTCTATTATCCAACCAGATTGGATAACCGAAGCAAGGGAGGAATGGAACAATGACGAAGAAGTGTGGACAATCATTCAAAAGTTGTAGCAAGATCCTAGTACATTTAATACATTTAGTTTGAAAAATGATTCCTTATGGTACAAAAATCGCTTATATATTTGTAAGAATTCCCAACTAAAACAAAATATTCTTTTGGAATTGCACACCTCTCCCTTAGGAGGACACTCAGGATTTTTAAAAAGATACCATAGGGTGAAGAAATACTTTTTTTGGGATGGCCGTAAATCTGATATTCAAAAGTTTGTGGTGGAATTTTTGGTTTGCCAACAAAATAAATTTGAGACAATTAATACCTCAAGTTTGCTACAACCTTTATCCATTCCAAGTCAATGTTGGGAGGAGGTTTGAATGGATTTTATCACAGGCTTACCTAAGTCCGAAGGAAAGAGTGTCATCATGGTGGTAGTTGATATAATTACCAAGTATTCACACTTTTATGCATTATCTCATTCATTTAAAGCGAGTACAATTTCTACTGAATTTACGGAAAAAATTCAAAAGCTACATGGAAACCCAAAGATTATTGTAAGTGACAAATATCCCATTTTCACTGGAAATTTTTGGACGAGTTTATTTTATTATTTGGGTACTCAACTAGCTCATAGCTCATCTTATCATACTCAATCTGATGGGAAAACTGAGATAGTGAACAAATGTTTGGAAATATATCTTTGTTGCTTTGTATGTGATAAACAAACACAGTGGGTCAAGTGGTTACCTCTGGCGGAATGGTGGCATAACACTTCCTTCCACACTGCAGCAAAAATGACCCCATTTATGGCACTTTATGGATATCATCCACCATCCATTACATGATATTTAAGAGAAAATTCTAAGGTTCAATCAGTGGAATATCACATCGAGCATCAACAAAAAGCTCTCCAACTCTTCAATGACAATCTAAATTTGGCACAAAATCGAATGAAACAACATGAAAATTAACATCGCGGCGAGGTAATTTTTGATGTAGGTGATTCGGTATTTTTACAACTACAACCATACAAACAAATGTCCCTCAAGCGAGCTAAGAAGGATAATAAATTATTGGCAAAGTACTATGGTCCGTACAAGGTGTTACAAAATATTGGTACTATGGCATACAAATTGGAGCTTCTTGCTTTTTCCCGAGTGCACCCAATTTTCCATGTTTCATGCTTAAAGAAGGTTATAAGCGACAAACTTCCAATTCAAAAAATATTTCCAGAACTTGATGAGGAAGGAAAAATCATATTGGAACATGAAGCAGTCATGGAAACAAGAACTCAACAACTACGAAATCGATCAATTTCAGAGTATCTCATCAAGTGAAAGAACTTACCCATTGAAGATTTCACATGGGAGGATGAGAGTTTTATATAGAATCATCTAGAACTACTCAAGCATTGAGGACATCACTTTTTTTAAGGAGAGGGACATGTCAGGTCCCTATATTACTAGTGTAGTCCCTTATTTTTGTTAGTGTAGCCCGCTTATTGTATTGTTGGACCCCTATAGTCCCCATATTGTTATTATTTCTCCCCATAAAAGCCCACTATTGTTATTGTTAGGTTAGCTAGGATTATATTGTGACCCCATGGACTCCTATATATAGAAAGGAGGTTTTTTCATTTGTATAATCCAAGAATTTTTCATTTATGTAATGTAAATGAGGTTTCCCCCTCGAAGAGGCTAATTTCTAAGGTGTTGATCTATATTTTCTTCTATTTTGTGAGTTGGTTTCATAATAGGTCATCTTCATCAGGTTTCCCCCCTCCTATAATAACATCTAGGGTAAAAATTGGGTAGGGTGTTGTGTGATACAATTCATCCTCTTCCTTATCCTTTAGCCACAAAGGTAGATCATGTTCAATAGAGGGCTTAGATGGAGGATACAATATCAATTTTTTTGATAAGGGTCAATTCTTAATAGTCGTGTTCCCAACCCTACAACTAATTCAGGCATCAACAATTGCTAACCAAGGTATTCCTAATATAATAGGATATCCATTAAACTTGGTTTTGGGTTAGAGAACCAGGAAATTAGTGGGATACTCCCAAGGGCCAATGGAGACCATGGCATCCTCAAAAAATTCCAGGAGAATACTTTTGTAGATGATAGAAAAAATTGAAGAACTAATTGAATTCATGTAGATCAATTCCTAAATTCAATAGTGGAAGTGCATGTTGTTTGATGAGTTATTTGTTACAATTTTAATTTATGAAATCATTCAAATAGTGGAAGGAATGTAATGATTTGCAAGGAATTTCCAAAGTTTCATCTATGATTTTTGTTTTTTTCATGGACATTTTTTTTTGTTGAGAAGAACTAGAAATACAATATTCAAGTGCACAATGCACAGTCAAAATGTAGTGTTTCATCACTAACTGTCTACTTGATTTTACTTTACTTGTTCACATGCCCTAGATAAAAACATGCCTCTTGTGCTAAAGGGAGATCATTTCCATTGTCCATGACTTAAATTTAGTTCACTTTTCAACCTTACATAAATTATATGACTATTCTAGGAACAACAATGATACCACATAGTAAAAATTCCACAAAACTAACATATTATGTATAAGTTCAACACAGAGATAAAAATTAGAAAGGACTTTAGAAAAATCACCTCGAGGTCACTAAATTAGCACCAAGGTATTGCTTCTTGAGAACGTAGTTCTCCTACAGATGAATTCCTTCCTTTAAGAGAGTATATGATATCCTATTAAGTTCTCGAACACATGAGAGATTCTGATAATCTAGAATTACCTAGAGAGTTTTTTTCAGCTGAGAAGTTAAGAGAGATAAGGAAGTATTATGAATATGAACCTGTGAATTCATCCAATTAATTGTCGGTGCTGGGCCTCAATAAATTTCAGATGACCAATATCCTTGTCAAAGCTATATGTTAATAAGGAAAACAAAGCCTTTAATAAACAAACACGTGACTAAAAATATGATGAGGGTCTTCGCAAGTAATTCTGTGTAGTAAAATTTGTGTTTTTGTTTGAACTGTATTTCCTTTAAGTTATCAATAGTGTTGTCAAAATACAATGGATACATGTGTTGATGATAATTATAAAAAATGTAATATATTCAATAGTAAATGTTTATAAGCATTTTTATGGGCATTATGATAATTTAGTCTCATTAGTGTTTTTGTTTTCCATCATATGGTAGTTATATTTTTAGGGAGAGAGATGGAAGCTACACATATTTGAGAAAATTTATTACAGGAGGTTAAAACAATGGCCTTTTAACATAAATAAATAACCCTAGAGGTTTAAAATCCTAACCCTAGAATCAACTTTCCGCTGGTGCAATTTTTGCATACAATGTTTGTTTGGGGCACAGAAGAGTCCATTTGAAAAAAAAAATGAGTATTACAAATTTTGGTTGGACCTAGGGAATGCCATGGAAACCTTTGGACCTCTAAATGGCCAAAAACATAATTTAGGGCCTAAAAATGACCCTAGAAGTTTGGGACCCAAAAAGCCATAGAAAAACTTATAAGATAGAGAACCATTCAGTTAGTGGAGGAGGTGGGTTGCCATCGATATCCACCTTGATTAGAGTGCCACATAGGTTTATGGTGGGAGATAAGGTATGGTTGTAGTTGAATAAATAAAACCTCTTAAGATCCATTAGAAGTCCCCCCCTCTCTCTATTCTGATATAGGCCTTATACTAGCACAAAGGTTGTGGGTGAAGATGCTTCTAAATAAAATATTCCCTTTTCTTTGGCTTCAACCTTATATTTTATGTGGAACTACTTCAACCATATTTTACACATCTTATAGGCACCTCATGTTCCTACTTTGGTGCAAGTGTCTCACTAGGATTTATATTCAACAAAATTTTTCCGACTTGGTGGAGGAACTTGACACAAAATGGACCATTTATTCCTAAGGGGGGACAATTGATTCAAGAGAATACCAGTGACCACCATCTTGTTCCATTGATTAAACATTATTCCACATTTTGGTAGTTTTATTATAGTTTTTTTACATCTCAAACTTTTAGTACCTTTTTTGGCATTTGACATAGGCTAAAGACCCATAGTATGGATTGTAATGGTCCAAGAAATGTCCTAAATGGAGTTTTCATGAGAAATTTGTTGCCTCAGGAAGTTGAAATATCAATTAGCCTCTTTATGGCCCACATTCTTTTTGTGACATCCTTTCCCAGAGTTAGGGTTTTGAATTTTACAGGTTTTGTATCTTAGGGCATCATACTTTAAGTTCAAAGGTAGTTTTGGCCTCTTGTAATGTTTTCTTGTGATTAAGAGTATTTGACACATCTCTCTTCATAGAAAAGATACCACCATTCCAATTAGTTTATATCACTTTGCATTTTATAGATTTTTTTCTATTTCATTCATTAAAAGAATTTTGATTTTTTTGTATTACTGTACTCTTTGCAATATCCTTCTATGTTTCCATTTGTGTTTTTGCATAATAATATCCCCTTCAAACCTTAGGTCTATCTATGATTTTTGTTTTAGCATAAGCTTATACCTTTAGATGATCATGAGTCCTAAAATTTTCCTAAATTTTTTATATATTTATAATGATTAAGAACATGAGTTTCCTCATAAGAGGCCACATGTTCAAATCTAAAGGGGGTAGAGTATGTACACCTTTGTAGACTTTACCAGTCAAATCACTATGTAGACACAATTCCCTTGTCCTACAAAAAATGGGGTCTCATACACCAATTTGAAAGTCTATTATCCTACAAATAATAAGGTCTCAACGTCTTACTTAGACATTTCCTTAAAAATAGATTATTACTACTATGTTACATACATAGTTGTCCCTTTTCTTACAAGAAATGAGGCCTAATACACCAATTTGAAAGCCCGTTATCCTAGAAACAATAAGATTTCATTGTTTCACTTAGCCATAACTTTAAAAATAGATGATTACTACTATATTACATGTATAACTCTATTTAACTTAAATTAACCTCCATCACTATTTTTCCAATGAAGAAAAATTATGTTTAAAAAAATTATTACTATGTTATGCCTAAATTCATATCATAAACTAATTTTCAACAATAAGTTTATTTTAAGTAACAATTTTTTGTTTTAAGTGTATTACTATACATGCCTAATATTATATTAGAAACTCATGAATTGGACTAATAGACTAATTTTCAACCCTTTTTTTATATATACTTATTTTACAAATAAAATTTTACAACTACTTGTTTACCATTAATTTTTTGTTAACATGGAAAAACATATGTTAAAATATTGGGATGCAAGATATATGTATGTTAAAAATTTGAGCTTTGGTGCGGTATTAATTGGAGGCAAAGATAAGGTACGATCCTAGGGAGACTTGATTAGGAAAAATGATGCAGCCTTTCATTCCTAGAGACGTGAGGGTTGATCAGTTTTGGCTATTAAACATTTTTTCTAAAGAAAAGCTTTGACACATTTTGTGCAGTGATGGTTTCCATGGCCTTTTAAATAGGGTAGAATTGAGGGATTCTAGGTTGTGGTAAGTGCGATTTTAGGCATTCTGTTGCGCTTCCTTGTATTGAAGTTAACATAGAGTAACTTCAATGTCTAATACTTTCGACACCATCAATGTTGCTACAAGTCCTCACAATCCTAACAAATATTTCGAGGTATGAATTTATTTTTCTAGTTTTATCCTCCTATAAATATGAGGCATGTCACATCCTCCAAAAATATGGCTAATGTATAATTCCTTGGTTTTGAGACTATTATTGACTATCCCTATTACAATCAAATGTTGCTCCATGTTTCAGTGCAGTTGATTTAGGTTAGCTTCGGTTTCTTAAAGTAAATTAGTCCATGCTAGTAAATAATTTACAGCACAAGGATTTAATTAAGATCGCAATTGGTTGTAAGTCATTCAATTATGTTTTCCAAGAGACAATTTACTCGCATTCAAAATATCATATAATTTCTAATTATTTTTTGGTATGTGTGTGGAAAAAAGTCGCATTTATGCCCCATCTAGTCTATATATAATATATGTATGTATATAGAGTTTGACAAACAAAATTTTATCAAGGAAGGGGGCTTTGTTTCTGACTTGCAAAGAACGCTATCTCCACCCAGATACATATGAGAATATAGCACAAAAACTGGTTGCATTAAAAAAATTTTGGGACAATTGAACTGTGCACTTGATTTACCATTTCATGACAAACCACAACATGGAGGTGGGATTGAATCTTTAATATAAACATGTGGCCTGATACCCAGGTGCCATGAGTTTTTTCCCTACCTTAAGATGACCTAGGGCTACCTTAAGGGGCTTGGTAAAGCACTTGGGAATGGAAACTATGTCAATGGTGTCAAGCTCCCACTCCGAAGGCATTAAAGAACATTGGGGTGGACTTGGGTACGCAATATGAAATATGTGCTATAATTTTAACTCCTACCTCCATGTGCCCTCATGATTTTGAAGTAAACTATTTGGAAATGGAACTTTTCTTCCCAAGATTTTAGAATAAGTTAGGATTCCAGAGTGGGCTGGGGCTTGTAATACATGCACTCTCTATGCATCTCAAGGTGCCATTAGTTCAAAATCTACCTCCAGGTGCCCCCACAAATTCCCAGTAAATCCTTTGAGAATGGAACCTTGGTCAACTGTTTAAAATCACTCCTTCCCAGGCCTTAAGGAGAACATGGGTTGGGTTTAGTTTGTAATATGAGCACTAAATATTAATCTATGGGAGCCAGAAGTCCAACACCTACCTCCATATGCCCCATGGTTATTGCAGGATGGAAGGCAAGGGCCATTAACCGCAGGCCCTTTGGAAACAAAATTTTAAAACATTACAATAATATTATCATTGTAAACTCAATATATTATTTATAAGAGTTAAATTACTTGGTATTCATATTTCATATAACCAATTTCATTATTTCCATGTGATTTATTGTAGGTAAGAACGAGAAAAGGTCTTTGACCTCCTAAAGTCTAGACATTGTATTTCTTTTTGTTGTTATATGTGGGTATTTTATGCATGGGTCATGTTATATTGTTTTATTGCTAATATATTATAGAACAGTGTTAAGTCATCTTCATGAACTAGGTGACACAATAAGATGATTATCTTCATAATTTTTTTTTTTCATATTGTGTAGCCCCCAAATGATATAAGTATATTAAGCCTCTCTTTCATTCCAAAATCTAACTATTTTTTGGCCACATCTTGGGATAATTAGGTTTATTTTCAATTGTCTCCATTTACTGAAATGAGGACTTGTTCATATGAGATTTTGGGGATAATGATATTACTATAATAATTTTGGACTAGTGTTTTGTTTTCGTCTTCTATTATCTTTTGAATGTGGATTACCAAGTTATATGCTGGGAGGTCCATCAAACTAGGGCTAGCAAGATAAAAGTAGCAATGTCACATGACCAAACGGTGAGGTGCTTCAGATTGTTGTTGGAATTATAGTACCTATTATTTTTTCTTGTGAAGTTTATTCAAAAGTTGTAATATGCTTGCAAGAACAAGGGTTGTGGCTTGCTTATGGAAAAAACCATTAATGAATTTTCAGAGTATGCTTCCAAGTTTTTATATTTTGTAATTCTTCATATGCAGGTTCTCCACTCGACGTGGAAGGATGATGCCACCATTTTTTTCTAAATTTTCCCTACTGGCTTTGATAAACAAGCTAAAATGTGGCCACTGTTGATTGGGGGTCAGCCAGTGACTGTGGCCATGCATGATACACCTATTAAGGAAATTGCATGGATTCTAGAAATGAACTTGCTTGCAACTAGAAGCTGGGACAAGAAAATTAAGTATGTATATGATGTATTTCTTTGATTCTGTCTCTCTTTTCTTATTTATGTTATGAGGTTGCTTGTAAATTTTAGTGGAGTTGTGACCTTATGAATTTTAAACCCATTGGTGCATAGTGCCAAAACGTTAATCTCTTTTAATCTTTGAGTCAAATAGAAACTTCTCATCTGGTCAAAGTATTTATAAAATTATAAGAGATTAAAGGGGATAAATATTTTAGATTAACTACACAACATTTTTCTTATATACCCAATACTTATATGTTGCTTATTGCCTTAGCCTCGTACCTATGAAAACTTATTAGAAACATACACACCTGCCTTTTATTTTGCATCAACATTGTATCATGCAAATTTTCATATAAATTGTGTTGTATGCTCATTTTATTTCAAACTTTGATTATTTCTTGTTATCATACATTTTGATATGTACCATGTTATGTATTACTACTAGATAATCCCTTTAGCTATCATGATTGAATGTACCATCTTCTAGAAAATCCCTTGAAAGCTAAAATTCCTTTAATATTTTTTTTGTTGGTTGATAGTTCCTTATCATACTCTTGAATCCCATCTAACAAGCGTTTAAAGCTAAGATAAACTAGATCAGAAGTTATGCAATCTAATAGGACATGATACTCCTTTCAACTTATCATATACATATACCTTATTATACCAATATAGAACCATATGATCCATGGAACTGTCTTTTTTTGCAATAGATTTGCCAATCTCTAATCCTAATGGCATGCATATTTATCTAATGATTGTCATTCTTTTATGCTCCAACATAGTAAAAAAATGCAAGTAAAAAGATAGGCTTTAGTGTATGTCACCCATTATTTTTGTTTTTGTTGTTGTCAAAATATATCTTAGATTTATGGAAAAGTATTTAAAAACAGAAAATCAAAAGGTGGAAGTGTATATAAAATGGAGCTTACATCAATATCCTCTTCTATATAACTAGAAATGTGGAATTAAAGTTTGTATAGGTTACCGAATCTAAATATTGAGCATCTCTTATCAATAATTCACCCTCAATTAATAGCTAGTCATGTACCTCATTACACCATATGGAACAAAAAGTAGATAGATAACTAAATTCTTGCTAAAAAACAAAATTACACTTAATCTTCCTAGGGAAAACAAAACATAGACTCTCAATGACTGCTAAATCCTAATGAAGGAAGAGTGTACCAGATAGCTACAATTTCCAAACAAGGCAGCACACTAGTGAGCCCTGCATTTAAGGAGAACTAAATACTGGTCTTGATTATCTTTCCAAACATATTAGAAAGGGTGTAAATTGTATGATCACCTTTATTATAGATCAATCGACACCCCATATTTCATTGAGAGTTATATTTGATATATTATGCTAAATAAATAAATGTTAAAACCTTTGTGGTGGATACTACTGTAAGGACTGACCAAATCTCCACCCCACATCCCTGCAAAATAGCCTCAATTTCGTAATGTTATTTTTTCAACACGTTGGGCGAGGGATGAGCCCCCCCATCCTTATGGAATATTTGTCTTCCCACCATACTTTGACCATAGGTATGATTGCATGACCTGCTCTAGATAATGAAATTGAGTCTGCTAAGAAACCAACAAGATACATAATAAATGTGTGAGCCATAGAGGATCCGTCCAACCCTTATCAACTTCCCATCTAATGAGAGGTCCTTATGATGCCAAAATCAAGGCTTACTCTAAAATTTTTGAAGACACCGTACACCAATCCTGGATAGCCACTGGTGAAAGCCCCACTTCAAAATTTCAATCCGTGCACACAGATACACCATCGTCCCAAATCGGAAATTGCTACAATAATGAGAATATCTCCGGATATTCTAAAGTTGGAGCTCCAGCAATAAGCAAGCAGAATAATGGTGAAGCAGAAACACTCAAATCATAGAAAGATGAGAGAAATCCATAGCCTTCTCATTAAATAATAACGGCAACAATAGAATACAAGATCTTGGGAAAAAAGGTTACTGAATAGAAATACTTAGCCTCAAGAAACAAGTACATGAATCATGACAAAACATTGCTCCACATGTATGCTCAAGCTATGAAAGCAAGGTTTATAGATCAACTACATGCTACATATGTCAAATACATGGATAAATCAATATAGGGCCCAATACAACATTGGGAGTGAAGATATCAACTCCCAAAGACACCTCATGTCAATCTTGGAAGGATTGGCAATAAACACAAGGCAGAAAATGCCGGAGCTTCTGGGTAGCAGCTACAACTTAGAAATAGAAATAGATGGAGATGGCTATAGATGATGCCCAGACTGAATATTCCTCCTCCAATGGATATTTCAAGTGAAATTCTGATCCCTTCACCAAAGATCTCACCCTCCAACAATCTGTAAGAGCCTTACTGCAAATGCTCCACTCAAAATAATGCAGTCACTAGATGGAACTATGTTGTAGGGCTAGGGAATGATTTGGCATTGATGCCAAATTCTGCAATAAGCTCAAGAATTCCTCCAATATAATCTCCCAAAGGGAAGAGAGACTCCTCCTCTAAAAATAGTTGATGGAGGTGGTGTAGTGAACCCTCACTGCAACACCCAACAACACAACATTATTCTGCTGCAGAAATAATGTTGTCTTGATGGAGGATGCTTGGCCTCAAGCCTAGAAGTGAGGAAAATGAAGAAAAATCCCTCAGGAGACCTCTCAAGAAGGAGAAGGAATCCTAAACAGGAATTCCCATAGAAATTCTTGTTAAACAACAAAGAATGCACAATTGTCTGAATAGAGAATGTGATGAATAATACAAGCATGAGAAACAATGGTTGCCTTGCCCTCCTTTTAAACTAGTGAAAGCTCTTTCTCCATGGGCCCCATCCATTATGGTTTCCTCCACAAAATATCCTCTTCCTCATTCACACTGCGTTGTATTACAAATTAAGCCACTCCTCCTATGGCAGCGCTATTGACTTGGTCAAACTTGACCTTGTCCACTTGCAAATAACCCTGTTCACACATGAGGGTGTGAAAACCAGCTCCAATGATGATCCCCTTTCATAATATGAGGGATTTTATTGATATTATCATCATGCATGGGCTTCTTTACCCATTTATTCTCCTCCTAGGTGAAATCAACAAAAATTAATATTCCAAATTATTGTCGGAAGATTTTGGAATATTACAGTCCTCCCCTCCCAAATGTTTCTTGTCCTCAAGAAACTGCAAGGACAGAACTGGAAATCCTCCTCTCAAGGCATGGATTCTATAATGTGTTGAGGAACATCTTCCTCATGTGGATCCTCCATCTCCCAAGCAATCATCCATGCAAAATGAGTTACCTTCCAACTAGGCAACTCCTGGAAACTGTCCTCCACCTTTGGCTCCGGCAAAGTAGGTGGGATGAAAATCTTCTCATGGTAGACAATGTAGTCTACCCCACGCTGTCCATCTCTCCACTTATGATAAGTGTAGAGAGAGTTTTGATCCTGGGCTGCAAAATACTTGCTCTCAAGTGGCAAGATGAAGACTAGATCTCCAAGGATCTCTCCTCCAATGCTGCAAATCAGGCTGGCCCAAGTATCTCCATATATGATGAGTTGGAAGTCATCATCATATGGAATTTCCTTCATCCTATGGCTCACCTCACAAAGTCACAAATGTGTTGTTAAGGTAACCATATCATGTCCCATGTTCCTCTTAGAACATGTAGTGCAGAAAGTGTGAGGAATTTCTCCCTCAAAGAACACATTCACCCAATGTGTCTCTCCTCCAATCATGCTCCCAAGAGAAGCTCTAGCAATATCAACCAAGCGAACCATAAGGAGAATCATGCTAGCTGCCATGTGAAGTAAAGGAGAAGGACAATGGTCCCTCAAATGTAGCCAACGCAGTTTGACTCTCCACTGCCATAGAAAATAAAATGATGGGTGGCCTCCCCACCATTTGCTTGCTTCCCCAATCTCCTGGAGAAAGTGAATGATGTAATGTGCAATGTTAGTATGTTCTCCATAAGATCTCTCCTCGCCATTTCCTCTTAGGGAGTGATCATCCATAATGGCCTCATGTAGACCATAAAATCTAGAAGGAAGAGTATTCCTTCTTTGAGAAAATCCCTGCACATATATGGTCAAGAGATGCATACATATAGACAAGTTACTATGCAAATCAACAATACTCTTACCACATACTTTGCTCATATGAATGGAGTGGATCATAGATGAGTCTCCCCTCATCCTCAAAGGGAAAAGAGTTGACTGCACAAACTCTTCCATCTCTTCATGATCCATGGAGTGCCTCCTCAAGTTCCCCAAGTGGTTCCTCCCACAAGAAGACAAGAAATGTAATGTGGCCTTCATGGTTGGCCCATGGTTCCTCCTGAAATGTACAACATGTATAGTAGGGAGGATCATGCTCCCAATGGGCATTCTCAGTCTCAAGCCCACTCTCCAATCAAATCTTCCCATGAACATAGAGATACTAGCAATACATGGAAGCAAAAACCAATAGAAACAAGTTGTCACATGACAACCGGAAAGTGGATCAAGGTCCCATACAAGGAACCAGTGCAGTGCATCCTTTACCTACATTAAATTAAATAATAACAAGTGTTATTCTAGCCACTTTTTTTCTACCACAATAATTTTACAAGATGGAAATATGAAAGTACAATTTGGTGCCAATGGTGCACACCAAGAATCATGTGGCCTCTCCCACAAACCACCAATGAGATAGCCAATCTCAATGTTACAAATGGCTTCAAGTACATCATTATACAATATGCAAGAAGGAATAATCCTCCTTGGTGCAATATGTTGCTCATAAAAAGACAAGAAGTACAAAACATAAAGTAAATTTGTACATCCTCCATTATGTACTCGAAGACTTGAGCTGAAATGGCTCAACTGAAATTGCTCCCTTACTCCCAATGAGTAGGAAGGTGGTTGTGACATCCTCTCCATCATCATTCGGGCTCTGCATCTCTCCATATGCTGATGTATGTCCTGTTGGATTCCCTCCCAAATGAACTCCTCTGCCAAGGCAAGATATGCATCAAAATGCATGGAAAATAAGTCCTCCTTTGCTGCATGCAACAGCTTCTCCTTGAGGCTAGAATCTCTAGTCAAGAAGACTCTTTCATGTGAATAGATGACCATATCATCCACAATGTATCTATCATCTCTCTCTAGATCATCAAGAGTCATGCATGCACCAGTATCCTTGGAGTACTCTACTAAGAGCTGAGATCTCCAATACAGATCAATCCTCCCAAGAGACAGCGCTGGTGATCTGGCATGTGAAGCTCTCATCATGTTGTTGTTTGCTACTTTGACATCCCCCATGCCAAATTTCTCCTCCAAACTCTTCACCTCTCCAAAATCCAAGAGTGGTGAATCCAAATACAAAATGTCTCTCATCAATGATAAATTTGGTGGCCTCCCTGGTGGAATGCCTCTATGCAATGAGACATCAATGTCAAGAGTGGACTGTATATATGGTTGGGAAACCTTGTCCTTGTTCTCACAGCGCAATACAGTCTGCCTCCTCTTTGCACTAGCTCTCTGAAATAGAGAAGGGTGTATGCCTCTCATCACATGATGCTGCTCTTCCTCCCTTCCTTCTCCTTCCAATTGCAATGCTGCATAATCATGCTGCTCACTGATTGTGCTTGGACCTCCATGTATGAGATCCTGGGGACTTCCTTGAAAAGCTGCAAGAATCCCTCTAGTTGGAGCAAGAGATCCTCCTCCCTCTGCATGAGGTGCTAGATCAATGCTAGATGTGACAACGCTGTTGCCCTTAGCCTTCTCAACATGAGTTGGCAACCCTTCAATGATTGGATCCTCTTTTGGAAAAGGGATCTCTTTGCCTCCTTGTGCCAAAATACAAGATGAAGGTCTTGGCTCCAATAAAGTATCATGCAATATATCATCCTCCTTCATGGTTCTCTGAGGTGATTCTGAGTCTATGGTTTTCTTCATCACATGCAAGGGTTTTGTTTGTTTGAATGTGTTTGTTTCCTCCACATGTGTTTCAGAATTATTTCTACCAAATCTCTCCACAAAAGTTCTAATGAACATTGCATAGGAAGAGGTATTTGCATTTTTCAAAGTAAATGACTCAAATAACCACCATGCATAGACCTTACCTCCCAAGTGCAGCGCTGCTACTTTGATGGCTTCATCTTCAGAAATCTGATGCTGCTGCAAAAAGGTGTCTAGCTCTTCTATCCAAGCCCTGGCTGAACAAGTAGGGGAACCATCAAAGATAGATAGAAGAAATCTATCCTCATTATGCTGCTTGCTCTTCCTCACCATGATCTTGCAAAAATCTAGAAAAGTAATATGATCTCTAAACTTCTGAGTTTGAGATTCATACTCATGCAAGAAACCACCAAGATTTCCTTTCTTCGACATTTCTCTTTCTTCTTTCTTCCTTATGGAAAAACTAGCCATGTGATTGTGTTGTACATCATAGGGTGTGGCTGCATGCTCACACTCTCTATAGGAAAATCTAGAGTTTGACTCAGTTTCAAACCCTCTTGGAGATCCTGTACACATCTCCTTCCTTATCTTCTCAAATTCTTCATGAATTCTTTGTACAGATCTTGGAAGAAGCTTTGTAAGCTTATCTTCCTTTTTTTCTCCACATAGTGGAGTCTTCATCTTCTCTCTCCTTGATAGCATTATGGCTAAGATCCACCGGCTGAGCTAGAGATCGTGCTCTGATACCACTGTAATGTTCCCAAATTAGGAAAATGCTACAACAATGAGAATATCTCAAGATATTCTAAAGTTGGATCTCCAGCAATAAGAAAACACAATAATGGAATAGCAATAACACTCAACTCATAGAAACATGAGAGAAATCCATAGCCATATTATTAAGAAATAGCAGCAACAATGGAGTACAAAATCTTGAGGAGATGTTACACAAGATAGGCAAGGCTCAATCCTCAAGAGACTAGTACATGAATCATGACAAAACCGCTACTACACATGTATGCCCAAGATATTATAGCGCATTTTTATAGAGCAACTGCATGCTAACATATGTCAAATACATATATATACAATTATATGGCCCAATACAACATTGGGAGTGAATATCTCAGCTCCCAAAGACTACATCAAGTCAATCTCGGAAGGATTGGCTGCAATATACAAAAACTGCAAAATGCTGGAGTTGCTGGGTAGAAGCAGCAACTTAGAAATAGAACTGGATGGAGATGGTTGTAGATGATTCCCAAACTGAATATGCCTCCTCCAATGGATCTTTCAAGTGAAAGGTTGATCCCTTCACCAAATATCTCACCCTCCAACAATTTGCAAGAGCCCCACTGCAAATGCTCTACTAAAAATAACACATTCACTAGATGGAAATATGATATAGGGCTAGGGAATGAATTGGCCTTGATTCCAAAGTCTGCAATAATTTTTGGAATGCCTCCAATCTGATCTTCCAATGGAAAGAGAGACACTCCCTCTGAAAAATAGTTGATGGAGGTGGTGTAGTGAACCCTCACTGCAACACCCAGCAACACAACATTATTCTACTACAGAAATAATGTTGTCTTGATGGAGGATGCTTGGCCTCAAGCCTGGATGTGAGGAAAATCAATGCAATCCCTCAAGAGGCCTCTCAATAAGGAGAAGGAATCCTAAATAGGAATTCCCCCGGCAACTCTTGCTAAACAACAAAGAATGCACAATGTCTGAAAAGACAATGAGATGAATAATACAAGCATGAGAAACAATAGTTGCCTTGCCCTCCTTTTAAACAAGTGAAAGCCCCTCTCCATGGGTCCCACTCCTCTTAGGGTTTCCTCCACCAAATAACCCTCTTTACATTCATACTGCATTTTTTTTCTAAGTGCTCTCCACCTCTTATCCCAGCGATGTTGACTTGGTCAAACTTGACCTTGTCTACTTGCAAATAACCTTGTTCACACATGAGGCTGTGAAAACCAGCTCCAATGATGATCCCCTTTCATAAAATGAGGGATTTTATTGAGATTATCACTATGCATGGGCCTCCTTACCCATTTATTCTCCACCTAGGTGAAATCAACAAAAATTAGTGTTCCAAATTATTGTCGGAAAATTTGGGAACATTACAATACCTAGAATTACTTAATGTTGAACATAAGTCCGAGTTGTGGGAATATTGTAGGCTGAGAGTCTAACTCTAACAACTAAAAAAATTTATCATGGTCACTAACAACAACATCTAATGTAGAGCCAAAGATGTGCAAACAAGTATGAGCACCATCAACCAAGCTCTTCTTAACACTCATAGAATAAAGGATCCATTAGCAAAACGGTTGTTGTCCATGTCTAACCCATCGGGATGTAAGATTTCCTTCACTTGCCTCTAAATTCCAGCAACTTCAAATAGGTGAGCCAAGGCATCCATTGTCAAAAATACAAATCTGGGGCAAAGGGGTGCTCATGACAAATAGATTGATTTAGAAAAAATTCAGGGGATAATGAGTTACTAACAAGGAGAAATGTTGATGCATTAGAGAGTAGTGTGTTCACCATGGCCACACATTGTGCTCCAAAGTACAAGCAAAACCAACATGCCTGTGATGAAGCTCCAATCTGCAGAGAAAAAATGCTACTAGCCACTGCCTCAAGCCCATTCCAAGGCCTCTCAAGTCTAGATTACGTGTCTAGAATAATTGGACCCTGTACAAAACCTATCTGCTCTTGTTGAACTACCTTCCATGCAATTGAGAGCCATTGCTTTAGCCATGATCTTGTATGAGACACAGAGGAAAGTAATGAGGCTCCAACCTCCAATAGTGCCCCTAGCTACATTCTTGGTAATGTGTTTACCAAGGCCTTGATTGATAGATTTAGATAGGCTTTTAGAAGAGAAATTTTCAGCTGTCAAACAATAGAAATAATATTGTATTGTGTTCAACATGGCCTTGTGGAAATCTAAACGAAGGCCATCCATTCCTGATGAAAAAATCACAACAAAGGCCATCCATTTCCGATGACTTGATATTCTTCATAGAACTAAGAGCTAAAAAAACCCCTCTTTCGAGAAGTCACTATCCAATTTGACTCAATCACTACACCAATAGATAGAAATCTTGCATGGAATGGCTCTATAATGAGCGTTCCTGACATCCAACACATGATCCGTAAAAGCATTAAGAGAAAATATTTTGAAAATGCAATCGGAACATGCCTTTGACCTTTGTTTGATCCTCTGCAAGAGATTCATCCTGCTAATGCAAATGAAGAATCTTGTAACTATCACTTTTCCTTTCAAGTAGTCAAAGTAGACTTTGGAATTTGGATCCTTCATCCCCTTCAAAAAATCCACTATAGTTGAGAATGCACCCTGGCATCCCTTATAATGCAGTCCATTTCCTTACAAACTGTCATTTCCCCTTGAAGGACCACATTGTAGTGATCCCTCTCAAGGAAAATGTGTATCTCCTTGAGTGTAAGCAGAGCATCCTGCAACTCTTTTAAGTTTTTTACTTTTGCGGGCCATCATTCTGTCTCACCCATTCTATTACAAAGAAGACATTTCTCATACCCATCCTTATTTTTCCTCTGCTTTTCAAGATGATCTCATATGATTTGAAATATCACATGATACATCCATGCAATGTGGTCATTCGTTTTCTTTGAATTTACCCCATTAAACCACTGATATCACATATTGTTAAAATGGACCTATGGTAATGATGAAACTGTAAACCAAAAACAAAGCACAAACTCTAATATTTTGAAAGATTGAAGGGGTGAATCCACAACTACTATCTTGAGTTTTTTTTCTATATAACATAAATACTTCTTGTTTCTTGTTTCTAATTAGGTCAATGCCTAGCATTGACATTTATAAAAATGCTAAGATACACTGACAATTCTTGTTACCTCACAAACCTGCACTTTAAGTGGTAAAGTCCTAAAACACATGTACAACCTTTAGGGGAACTAAGAGGGTTTGCTTGTTTCCACTACAATATTGTCCTCTCTTGCTTTCAGCTGTCTATTGCCTGGAACAAGGGGGGTTTCCTTAATTAAAATATGAGATAGATTTAGAAATAGATTGTGAGGGAAGACTGGGATTAGTGGGGATTAGTGCCTATCCAATTAGGGCAAATGGAGTCAAGCGGAAACCTTAAGAGGGTTTGAGATTGTGAATGTGGATGGCACGATAGTGCTGTTACAACATGCCAAAAACTCAACCTATGAATTTTTTTTCCAGATTGCAGAAATTACATAGGTGCTCCTTAATACATACTCATGGCAGCAAAAGGGGTGATTGTACTAGAAACTGCAAATGTGTCCTACCATGAACTGAAATGACAGCAGTAATTTGTCTAACTTAATAGTAATCGGCAAGGGAAATTGATAGGAACACCTCAACCAAAGCCCTTCTTCAAATGACAGAATTTTTCCTAATATGAAGCCTAATTTTGTGGGAAAATTTTAATGAATTTCCAGCAATAGACAAACAACAATATGGATGCAATGATGAACCTGATATTACAAAAGAAATCCTTGAACTTTCTTTCTCCAGTAAATCTTCAACTAGGCTCACGGGAATTTCCCATTAATCCATTCATGCCTTTACAATGGAGAGAGCTTCTGCGTGATGCCTTTTGTCATCCTCCTAGCCAAAATGTTCCCATGAAATGTGCTCATTTGACCAAATGCTAGGGTTTGTTGTGCCACGTGTATGTCCTCTCATTGGAATGCTTTTCAAGGCAGTTTCTTCACATCCACTCCCATTAGAATAACATTATCTGAAAAATCAATGGGGAGCTCTTTAAGATGTGGAATCTCTTGATTAGAGAAGAACAGGAAGGATTTTGCACTTGCCTAGGTTTAAACATGGTATGATGTGCATTATATTCCAATGCTTTATTTGGTATACCATTCTATGCATGGATTGAATGATTTTAGGCCTAACAAATATACTTTGCAATGTGTCAAATTTGAACCTTCTTCGTATGTTATTATCCCTGCTCCTATTCATTTATTCCTTGACATATTCATCCCCTTTTATTCTGGTTAGTAAATAAGCCTTTGTTAATGAAGTGGGCCTACTTTTGGCCTAAATTCCATGACCAAGTTGTATCTATTTCATCAAAATTATGCAGGACATTTCCTAGGACCAACTACCTGGGCTTAGTTATTGATGAGATATCGGACGATAACACAAATTGACAACATTAAATCATGACATCGTGTTCTTGAGGGGAGATTACACTAGAGTCTCCATGATGATAACACATTTGATTTACAACTTGATCACAACCCGCTTGACAAACATATTTTGGCAGGCCTCAAGGAGAACACGGGGTGGCCCTGGGTCCATAACATGTACATGACTTTAATCACTTCCTGATGGTGTAAGTTCAATGACTACCTCCACGTGCTGGGTAAAAGCTATGTGAATGGAACTTGGTCGGTAGTGTTTGCCTTAAGGAGAATGAGGGTAGGCTTGGGTTTGCAATATATGCACATGGTTCATCACCTCCCAATGCCATAAGTTCAATCCCTTCCTATCTCCCATGGGTGAATCCTGTGAGAAGGGAATCTTGACCAAAGGTGTGAAACTCCTTGCTACTAATTGGTAGTCCCAAGCATGTTGGGCATTGGTGTATTCTTCCCATATCTGGATGTTGTTTTTACATTTTTGAGCAAACTTATTTAGTTATTTGGCCTTTTCTACCAAGGGAGTCACTGTGTTGGGGGGTGCTCAAGGGATATGACACGGTAGGATGGCAGGGCAGTTAATGAATTGTATACATTTAGCTTTAAAACATGTTTCTCTTAGAATATTTTGATAAGAATGGCTCTCTGTTCATGAGGAGTCACATCTGGAATTTCATTGCAAGGGAGCATTTGTCCCAACTTTTTTCTTGCCAGTTACATCCTCCCCATTCTAGACTTCATGGATAATAGTGTTTACAATTTTTGTGGCTCCCATGATACATGTCTGGTGCACTCATCACATGTAAGGACTTAAGTTCAGTTGTGGGAAAAAGCTATGCAATTCAGTACAATAGACTATTCAACTACATCTTCTGTGGATTAGGACATGTCGACAATTCAACCTATAAAGGTGGTGTGATGGGTGCAGCTGCAGTGGTTGCAACTTGCAAAGCCTCAGGTGTGGACAATTCAACCTAAAAAGGTAGTGTGATGGGTATAGCTGCAGTGGTTGTAAAGCCTCAGGAGTTGTTTGTGGGTTGCCATGACTCATGAGGGATGAATTCACATTTTGTACCCATTTATTTCCAGATGTCCCTCATTAAGTATTGGTTTAAGACTCAAGACTATGTTCTCTAGTGATACACCTCAAATCAGAAAGTTGTATATGATATCTCCTTGTCCTTGACGCAAATATTTTAACTCCGAACCTTGTACTTGTTCCCTAACTCAAAATTTGTCTAATATGATATAAAATGTTAAGTCATGTTGAAGATGGATTTTATTACTATAATTTTTAAAATTTAGAACAATATCTTCATAGTTTCAATTTGTTTTCTGCAAGATTTTTGTAATAATATCTTCATAGTTGCAATCTGATTTTCTGCAAGATTTTTGTAATAATATCTTCATAGTTGCAATTTGATTTTCTGCAAGATTTATGTTGAAATATGACCTTGGTAATTTTAGTGTCTTTTCATATGTTTTAGAGAATAAGTAAAATTCTTTAAATTCTGAAACAACCAATCAACAATTCTACCATATCTGTAAATATAATAGTTGGTTAACGAGAACCTTATCATTTTCTTTCTTGGATTCATGTTTTTCGTCTTTTCAAGGATTAAATTAGTAAGGCATTAATAATTTAATTATGGTTTTCATTGTTGGTTCATGTTATTTGGGACATGCAGGTCACATTGTACCATCATACTCTCACAATAAATCTCAAATCATGAAGTGGTTGAGCAAGCCTTTTAAAGGTTCAAGTAACAAAGTGTCAAATGGACACTACGCAGGGGTGCATTTGGAGATGATAATGTAATTTGAAATGTGCCCTTTGATGCCACAATAATACCTAATTCATTCGAGTGTATTTTCTTTTGAACTTCAATCTTCTATCTATTACCTCTAAAAAAGTTAGCGTCATGCTAGTGATTAATTTGAAACTGTATTTCAGTGAAAAAATTCACTGCTTTTTGGTGGAATAGTTCATAATTTATTCTGATCTTTTTTTGCAAGTGTACTAGTCATGATGATAAATGTGTGGTTTACTTCAAAGGGTTCTCAGTTCTTTCTAGATACGATTTTCATCATTTTATTTGAATACTTCTCTAATGATTTACCTTCATATTTTTTCCCCTGCACAATTGCTCGTAAGGTCCATGTTGCTATGTTTATTGGTTGTTTCTGTGGAAAATTTTTCCTAAGGTTCTGCAAGGTAAATCCAAATGAAAAAAAGCTATTTTACATATTGATATTTGTTCAAGACATTGTTGTGTGATACTTGAATTTCATAAATCTAGATTTCTATTTAATTATCTATATCAATATATAAGAACAGGCCCATGGATTGTTCATATTTCTCAAACTGTGGAGTTGTTCCTTTCTTGTTGCATGTTCTTTTATATTGTTATGTTGTGATTCAAGTTTCTAGTTGTGCTTTCCAGTTATTCTCCTACGTAGTACATGCTTTATTTGATTATATCAAAAGTCTTACCAACACGATAACATTGATTGTTGTATGCAGACATTTTTGTTTAGGATGGTCCACTACGAAATCAAGATGAAGAGCTGGATCATGCAATTACACTTTCTCTTTCTGAAGAACTAACAAGACCAAATGTTATATGATGGCAATGTCATTTTTTTACAGTTACTTTTAGTTTAATTATGTCATTTAGCTTGATGATTTTCATATATTCAACTAAATATTTTTTGCGTAAGAAGACTTTGTCATTTCCATGTTTTATTGAAACTGTTTATGGTTTTATACCGTCTCATATGACCTTTTTCAAGTTACATGCACCCTCATTAGGAAAAACAAGAGAATTTTGCTTGCCATGACTGTTTGTCTTTGTCATTGTTGACTTAACAAAGTCTTTTATCTAAGAAACTAGTTTTAAGGTTATGGCATAACTTGTCATATAAATTGAACAAAAGTTCTATCCAAAATGTTAACTTGTAAACTACTTAATCGGTTCTAGGCTTTCCATTTAAAATCGAGTCTAGTTTGAATTTTGAACGAGATATGCCATAGACTTGAATATTAAAATATTTTGGTGTAAGGATTAAAAATTAGCTCTTAAGGCCTCTCAATTATTCATCTATTTAATCTGAATATAACATTTACTATTAACTTATAAGCACTTGGCACAAATATGTCATAGATCAAGATCATACTTTGTAGAGTGTTGTAGAATAAAAATAGGAGCAAGGACATTGAATTCTTTCATTTTTCTTGGTTCTTACTGCCACCCCTTGCAGTACCTCCACACGTTTCAAATGGAAGTTTCAAAATACCCGGTAAATATTATCATCATGGAATTTATGGTATTTTGTCTCCATGTTTATGGGAAATGCCTTGGCTATTGGGAATCATGATTAATTTTGGTATGGTTTTTTTATTGAGTTCAATTTTGGTCTTGAATATTGTACTCCATATTTATAAGATCAAAGATAAATTTTTGAATTACCCATCTCTTGTCATGATTACTTGTCTCTAAAAACTTATAGTAGATGATGGTACAAAATTTCATGCAGAGGAGCTAAAGTTTACAAAACACATGCTTTATCCCTCCTATGAATATTCATAATTACATATTTATTGAAATAAGAAAACATAATTAGTTGTGGAAAATAGGAAATTCTTGTGACTCATGCATCAAATTTAGAAGATATATTTAAGCTTCCCATACCAGTTTTTATGTTGTGTTTGGTGTTCAATTCTGGGGGATGAATAAGGTGTTGGAAAGGTCATTGGGAAGAGGGTGCATTAAAAGGATGAGAATCCTTGCAATGTTTAGACGATTCCAATATTTCCATTGTTGGAGGATTAGGTTGTGTAGACAAGACTGTGGAATATATTGCATGTAGATCTTTACAGGGTAAAATTAAATAATTTTGCAAACTTTAGGTCCAAAATTATAATATTTCATTTAAGGGAAGATTATTTCATGAAGGTGAGAGGAAGGAGTTTATTCCCACTTAGGAAGAAACACTAAATTCAGGAGGCCAATAGTGTTGAATGCTTTAATCTTTCAACTATAGATCGGGTTATGTCTTTTGTCTCATCAAGGAATACTCTCTGGTGCAGGTGTCCAGGATTATATGGTATTTCAAGTTTGTGTTTTTATTTTGTTTTAAGACTTAGTGTTTCATGTTAAATGACAGGGAATTACAAGTTTACATTACAATAAAAATACTAAATATTAGATAATAAACTGTAAGATTTAGAACTAGTGAGATAGTTGATTTCCGAACATATTGAATTCAATTAACTGTTTCACAGTTAAATGTTACTCTATGTAATATGCTAGGCCAATTTTTCTTAGGATTCCCCATAATAATTATATTCCTCCCTCGATTATGACAATGAACTTTAATATAGTAATGTGCATTCCAATGAAAAAATGTTATGTCCTTTCAACAATGTAGTAAATAAAACATCTGATAATTCTAAAATTCAATTAATAAAACATAGTTCGACGGACCCCACCCCATTAAGTTCCAAAATCAAAATATACCGAATTTTGAATCGTGCATTCAGTTAAAACAATTTTCAAAACAATTTTTGAATCAAAATATCCAAGGTTCCAATTTTCAACGTGGTAGCGTGCCTCTATACACGTCGATATCCTGGAGGGTGTTTTCCTTTGACCACATCGGTGTTCTCGCCATTTCGATGTTTCCTTAGATAGCCACATGTAATTTTTTCCCTTCATTATTAACTTTGGATTATTTTGTAGTGCTCACACTTATTTTTTTTTGGCTATGGTAGTACATGCCTCATATTTCGAGCTCGGCTTTAGACGTCACAATTCTGGCTGCAAACTGCCTCAACAATACTACCAATTCCTCATCGATGACCATTCTTCTGTAGGCCGAGGTCCTATATTCTCACTTTGGTGTGATTACAATGCCGTAGCTACTACACAAATATAATTATCTCCCAGCATTCACAACAAACTTGCACTTTATCAAGTGCTATCATAGACAGGAACCCAAACTAGTTGTGACTGGTTCGGTGATAGGGTTTTTTGTGCATAAAAGATCCACTTCTTTGTGTGTAATTTGCTCAATGTTCTAGAATGATTTCGATTAAGGATATGAGCATTCATGGGCCTTAATTATCTTGTTTAAGGGTCGACTTCTGCTGAGAAAACTTCACTTGATTACAAGCGCCCCCGCACCCCCACCCCCACAAATCAAAGAAAATTGCCACGGATGTCACAAGTTCCACGATGATGATTTGAAGGCTAGGAAGACTTGGCTTCTTATTAATTAGGAACATGTCTAAAACCAAAACCTTGAAAAATTGTTGCCAACCAGAAACCCTTGTCCCAAATAACCGAAAATTGATCTCAAAACCGCCTCCTCCTTCAAGATATTTTTGCACAAAAGAGAGTTGGGAAGTGTCAACTAGGGTGGAATCTTTCACCAATGAAATTGAAAAATTAGGAAGGGGTCTTAAAACCCTCAGAGCTAATGCTCACAAAAAAAAAACATATGATCCACACATGATCCTCAAAATGACTTCAATCCTTACATATTTCTATAGGGGCTTCATATTTCTTGAGTGATTGAGTAAACCTTACTCCAAATGCCAAATTTGGGTTTTTAAGCCCACCTACCCCAAAACTTGCCCAATAATGGTTATTTTGGGTTTTTTCACCTTTTTGGGACTATAGCCTACGAGGATATATACGCTTATTAGTCCCTTTCATCCTTAATTCTTGTCCTTAATTCATTGAGGACATTACACTCTAGCATTCATAAGATTTACACTTGAATTTTGAGAACCCAACCTTCCGATGATTTTTATGTTTCAAGATAATATCTTGCCATTGAATCCTCAATGTATTTATTTCAACCTCAGGTAGCAATATACAAGAGCCCGTGGATAATGATGAAGAAATTTCTCGAGCTCTAGAAGCAAGCTTGAAAATGGGTTCGTCGCAAAATACTCCCTGTCAGTGTCCACCATACTCTTACCCTAGAGGATATATTTATGTAGCATAACAATTATACATATTTTATACTCATTGTATTCCTTCTTTCACAAAATCTAAAATTTTTTTCTCCATTCATTTGATGAGAAGTATGTTGTATTTATTCTCTATCTACTAAGCATACTTACAAATATATATATATATGTATAAATTTGTGATCTAGTTGTTGCATTATTTTTAATTTTAGTCATCAAGTTACCTGAGAATTATACCATCATTCAAATAGTTGGAAAGAATACTCATGTATACTATCATTATAAGTCCCACAAATTTAGCCATGATAGAGGCATTTAGCTGAAACCTCATATGGCATGGAATTGATATTTCTACATTTTGACATTTTTGCAATGCACTACACTACCTTTTCACGAAGGCGTGAAATAAATAATGGGGGGAAATTATAATACAAAGTCAATATATAATACAATTAGGAAAATTTATAAAGTCCAAGGTTCATTGGTGACCAAAACAGTCGATGATGAATTTTGAGAACATAGGGGGAAGTGCATAAGGCATCTATAACCTTGGTTCTCCAGTGCATATGGGAACAAAATGAGCTAAATCCTAAGACTAACTAAATACTTAAAAAGCGCCCTTATATTGTAATAGGTAATGTGAACAAGATTTGAAGTACAAGGTGGTATCTGTAAAGCTAGGAATGTCAATGAGGATACTGGTAGTGTATCTGACTATGTTGTCTGGCAACCATAAATCACTACGAAATAAGTTATCTATGGCCTTCCTGGTGGTGTGCCTATAGATATATTTCTCTGGAATTATAGAAAAAAACTCTAAAATTTTTCACTTTGTATAGATTGGAGTGGGATAATAAGAAATTTTTTTTAATATCCAAAGGTGATAAAAAAGTACACTCTATTGAAAAGTAATCTAAATATGAGTGTGTCTTATTAATGGATACTTGTAAAGTGCACTCTTAGAAATTAGAATAAGCAATATACTTCTTAGCACTGGAAAGCTAAACCATGCAATTTTATTTTATAAATTATACTTTTTCCATTTGTTCCAGTATTTCCATGAGATAATGATTAGTTGGGATGTGGAAAGGTTGTTATTCTAGCCTACATATGCTAATCTATACACATTCTAGACTTCTTTCAATATAGTGTGGCCAAACTTAACAAAGTTTCATACCCTATTTCACTATAAATATGTTATGAAACCAACTCCAAAAATAGAAGAAAAGAGATATCAATGCCTTATAAATAAGCCACTTCGAGGGGGCAACATCCTTTAAATTATATAAATGAACAATTCTTGGATGATACAAATGACAACACCTCCTTTCTATATATAGGATTCCATGGGGCAACAATATAATCCTTTCCGACCTCACGATAATAATGTAAGGGCAAAATAATAAAAATATGGGGATTACAAGGGTACAACAATAACAATAAGGGGGCTACACTAACAATAATAAGGGGATACACTAGTATTATAGGGACCTAACATGCCCCTCTCTTTCAAACAAGTGTTTCCCTCAACACTTGATTATTTCTGGATGCTTCTGTATAAAATTATCATCCTCCCATGTGGAATATTCAATGGGTAAGTTCTTCCACTTGTTGAGATACTTTGAAATTGGTCGATTTGGTAGTTGTCAAGTTCTTGTTTCTGTGACTTCTTCAAAACTTCTTTCACTGTGATGTTGATCTTCTTGTTATTTCATTCGATTCTGCACCAAATTTAGGTTATCCTTTGAGAGTTGGAGAACTTGTTGTTGATGTTAGATGTGATCTTCCACTATTTTATCATCCATATTATCTTTCTTTTGATCCTTCAAATTGTCCACCTTAGCCTCCATTTTTGCTTTTGAACCATCTATGTCGTCTTTGATTACTCTTTGTAAGATCGAAATTTGTTGCACTTGGTACTGTAATTTTGATATCTCATACTGCAATTCTTCCTCTTCATGTGTCATAGTATAGCTTTCTGAGGGCTTAATGGGTGTGGAATTATTTTTGGGAGGCATTATATAACTCAATACTGATATCTATGCTTCAATATGACCTTGGAATCACTTCAAAATGATTTTTCAAACAAATGTTATGCAAACTTGTTTAACAAATACACACCTTTTTATTGCTTTTGAGGAGCTCGATATTGAAATTGAATTATCTTTGTTATTTTTTATCTTCAATATCTGAAATTGGGTTTTGTAGGAGCTCTCTGAACCTTCTTTTGAATGCCACAAGTCTGACCTGATTTGGATTTTTCAAGGCAAAGTTATGTCCAATCTCCCATAATTACCTAATTATGGACTGGTTCAGTAGAGCGAACCTGTAAAACATGCCATGTGTCACTGTTTCCTCCTTCAACACTGAAATTGATACGCCAAAAACTACAGTCCATGTACTTGTGGCCACATTTTACAGAATTCCAGTCCGATGCTCAGAGAGAGAGTTGTGATGATTTTCCCATGGTCACTTATTTGATATAAAATTTGGGAGCCTAAAAAAACCCTAAGTTCCATAGATTATATCTGCAAATTTTGCGAACCAAGATCTGACATTTTTACGCAACTTTCCTCAAGATTTAAGCTTCACTCTGTAAAAATTTCAGCTTCTGAACCTTCATAGAAAAAATGTTATAGCAAAAATTCCATGATGACATGTTTACATGAAATTCGGGAGCCTGAAAAAACCCTAACTTCCACAGATCATATGTCTAAAAATATTGCGAACCAAGAACTAAAATTTTTTCACGATGTTCCTCCAGATTTCAGCTTCGCTTTGTAAAAATTTCAGCTTTTGAACCTTCATAGAAAACAATTTATAGCGAAAATTCCACGATGAACTATTTGGATCAGTGAAACCCTAGAATTCTGATACCAAATGTTATGAAACCAACTCCAAAAATAGAAGAAAATAGAGATCAATGCCTTAGAAATAAGCCATTTCAAGGGGGAAACCTCCTTTCCATTACCTAAATGAACAATTCTTGGATGATACAAATGACAACACCTCCTTTCTATATATAGGAGTCTATGGGGCCACAATATAATCCTAGCCGACCTAACAATAATAATGTAAGGGCACAATAATAACAATATGGAGGTTACAGGGGTACAACAATAACAATAAGGGGGTTGCACTAACAATAATAAGGGGATACACTAGTATTATAGGGACCTAAAAAAATATCACTCCAAATTTTATTGCTCATCTTATTGTATTATCTAATTTCCTTAGTGATGTAAACCTGCTTCATCGAAGTCAATAGATGTCAGGGGATTCATTAGTTAGATCCTGTACATTTAAGCATTTGGGGTTGGAAAACATTATTGATTTCTATTGTCTCAAGCTTCCCTCAAATTGGAGTTATGATATATTCAAAATAGTCATGAATTCTTCCTTATATTTAAAGCTTATAACATTGAAAAATTTGTGCCCAAATCAACCGAAGAAATGGACAAGCTAAAATAATTGGATAAACTATTCACTTCTTTTCTAAATCCTTCCTCTTGAACTAAATTACTGGGAGCATATATATTTTTTATGGAAAATAGTCGCTCACCTTCCCATGTATTATGCATTCCAAGTGAGGATGTTGGTACCTTGTCAACCCCCCCACCCCACATATTTCCTATTTATCCCTGATTTTCTTGGATGGAGGATGGTAGACCAACAACCAAAATACCACCTAGTAACCCCAAAGGATTCAATGAGGCTTGGTACTAAGACCTCTGTGAAAATTTGCACAAGAGGATCTAACAATCGAACTAGCCCTTGGGGCTATGATTGAAATCATATTCATGTATTTTGGTGTTTACAATTGTGTAGATGGTGTGAACCAGTAATATTTTTTTTATAAATTCATTAAAGGATAACTAGTTTAACTTTATTGTGCCAAATTGATTAATAATTTTCATGTATCAATCTGAGAGGATATGTGTTGGTTGCAATCATGAGATAGGATATGGGTGGTTTCTAAGTTGTATGGGGACCTTATGACATCCAAATTGTTTTCTTTTGTGTTGCATGTGGTCTACCCATATGTGAACAAGAGGTGTTACATCTTCATATAACATGTTTATTTTTTCCATGGAAATATCAGATGCTCATTTATATTAATATGTGATATTTTATATATTGGAAAAAAGTTGGAACATAATTTAACTTTTATAGGTTGAGCTTATTAGAAAATGAATGGAAGGGCCAGATAAATGAGGTCATTCTAAGCATACTCTTATCTGGTTATTCTGTAGTTTTCCATGTCAAGGAATGATCCATACCACAAATCCTGTTACAAGGAACTCCACCATCCAAAATGTTATGTTTGACATTAGTTTGTAAGCTCATTTCTATATCTATATTTGAATGATTATATCATTGTGGAGATAGTTTTGAATTTAATGCAATTTTCTAGGGTTTCTTTTTATGTATCAAAAATATAATTTTGAATAAGTTATGGTAAGTCATAATTGAAATTGGCAATCAATAACTGAATTAGGACCACTCATTGATCCCTTTTTTTGGCTTAAATATTTGGTTCAAATTCAACGGGTTTAATGAACTCTGGCATTATAGAGTAAATATTTTTTTGTTTTTCCCTTCCAAGTGGAAATTTTGTAAGAAATATTCAAAATATTATACTTTTTGGACCCATTTTGGTTGTATATTGACCCTTTTCAGTCAATATTTCATTGATTTTGATCATAGATGGTCCAAAAGATAGAACAATTAGACTGCTCCATTTTATAACATTCTAAAGCAACTTTATCTATCTTGATTTTTTCCTAGCACTTTAAATCATAGATGAAATAGTCCCTGACTAATTGAATGAATTAATCTTGACTAACTTGATGCCATGAATGAAACTTTGGCCTCACTTCCCAATTATTGGCAATTTATTCTTTTCAGGATCCCACTAATTAATTTCCAATTTGTGATTACTTCATCTATGCTTTAGATATTTAATTTCTATATCTAAAGTAGTGGTTTCAGGTGTGTTAACTGACTCTTTGTTCATGACTCTAGGGATCTTGGATACCCTTACTAAATATTTTCCCTCTGATCAATACTTGCATAGATTTATAAACAATGGAATAGCATATCTGAAAAGAAAATGTTTAAATTCCTTGTGGATTTTCATTATTGTTTGGAAGATCCACAACATGATGATTTTATGTTGATGTTTTCGAGCCCAAAGCTAGTTTATCTTTAGGATATTTAAAAATATGTAGCAAATTTCATTTTAATTATTTCATTTGGAAAACATTGTGGGAACTCATGCAAATGTTGTAAAAGAATTAATTGTTTATTCGTGAACACAATCTCTTAGGCTAAATAACATTGTTATCCATTTGACTCTCCTTGTTTTCATTACCTCAAGCCTTGGTGCCTATACTGATCTGATGCCATTCACTTCAAAGGCTTATTAACAACTTCTATAATGGAAGGCTCTAACTTGGAATATTTTCTTAGAATCATGTGTGTTATGAAGCCAAAAACATGATCATTCATTTGTCTCTCTAGAATTTCTGAATTTTCTTTCACATCCTTAAGAATTATCCTTAATGAATTCAAATTTAATAGAATTGTATTCCACTTCCTATAATGAAAATATTCAATATTTCATCATTACCTCTATACCAGAAATGATGTGATTACCACCTAGGGATGTAGCAGATGAGTTCTATCTAATTACAATGTATTACAACTTACATTTAGATTTTTTGCAGCCATGCATTTGATTATGGATCGATGAAAATTGATGATAGAGGCAAAGTGCTATATTTTAGTGAAGATCCCAAGAGAGCATATTTGAAAACAACGGTAATGTACCATTATTCTCTGATTATTGTAATATAGGAAAGTGTAGATATGGATTACATTATGATATGGATTTCATTATGATCTAATTCTATTTTCATAATCAAGTTTAGGCAAGGAAGATTGTAATTTTTAATATTTACGTGTAATGTTATAAATGATTTACTTTTCACAGACGTTGAAGTGGTTTGTGTCATTTGTTTTATGCTATATTTCATTCATTAATACTAGTAGACTAAATATTTTATTTGAAATTTCTAAACCATAAAATATAAAAAGTATGATGTTTAATATTTTCAAATAATTTTTACAATTTTTTTCTTTAGAATATAGGGAAAAAATCAGTATAGCTTTATATAAATTTTCAACGAAGCTTTTTTATTTCAAATAATTTCATGTTATTGTTTCAATCAAATAAACTAAAAACTATATGCACACAATTCATGTATGCAAATAAGCAGTGACTATTTAGTAAAAGATTTGCCAAGAATTTACAAACTTTTATAATTTATTGAAATTTGTAGGATTTACAATTTATAAAGTTTGAAGGTATAATTCTTTAAAGGGTGTTATCTCAATGGAAGAGCATTTTCTTTACAAGTAGGAGGTTGGTGGTTCAATTCCATCATGCTCTGATATTCATATTGAATGACGATGATCAATTTTTGGTGATGAAGACTCTTTTTTATCTGAATGTGACCGAATAATGTGCTTAGGTAGTTTGATTAGTTTGTCCTTTAGATTGATTGTTAACTGAAGTAAGATTAAATGAAAGACGACATAAACCAACAGCAAATAAATGATTAAATCATAGAAATAAATAGAGAGAAGAAGAAGAAAATAGTTGATTACAGAGTTCGTCCCTGGTGGACTACATCTCAGGGTCCGCTTTCAAGTGGGCATTTGTTTTTATTAGGAATTTATTTACATAGAAATGAAATAGAATGAATATGTTCACAGGCACTTATTAACTCTATAAATAGAAATTTATCCCTCTCTCCTTTCCGATGCCTATCTCTACACTCAATTCCGACACCCGACGACTAAGAAATGCTGCAAACAAAACTGCCTATTTCCTTCTAAAACTGAACTCAAAATGCACAGTGTCCTTCAATCCAATATGATCTTCATGAGGAAATACCATGGTTTTATAACTCTTCATCGAACCTTCAAAAGCCCAAAATAAAAATTGGTTGAGCACTTGGTGGGATAAGGGTCTCAAATCCCTATCAATTACAAAAACCTAGGGATAAGTTCTACACCTTAGCGCTGTAATAAATAAAAAAACCCATAAATAAACCTTATGTTATCTTTTTTAGCCCCAAAGGCTAGCTAACTGGGTAGAGGATAAACATGGAACATGTGATCGGGGGGCGAGACGGGGATAGAACCTGCGGTCTAGGTCTTAACTTGAGTTCGACAACAAGTGTCACATGTGTTCGCTTGAGCAATTTTCTATGTTGTTACAGGCGCGGACATGTCTCCTGTGATCTAACTCGGACAGTTCACATGCTATTTCAAAACAGAGCACGGTGCGAACCATGTGGAGTTAGCACTTAACATTGTGGGTTTATAAACTTTCATATAAATTTTTAATATTAATGTTTTTTTAACACCCGAACCTTAAAATGTTTATGCAATGTTTTATAATATGGTTTAATATATGGATTACGCTAGGAATTTGTCATAGGTTTAGGACTTAGGAATAGGATTTACCACAAGATTTAGATCCTTAGTAC
>JAXQQM020068491.1:0-77496 GCA_034641835.2 Pinus albicaulis | reverse complement strand
TATTGAAACAAATCTCCCCCAAAATACATATTATCAGGATGAAATTATTTTTCTAAATATATATTTAATATTATTATGGTATATTTGTAAATATATATTTAATATTATTATGAAATTATCATTTAAGTTATTAAATAATAAATTATATAAAAATTTATAGAATTAATATTGATGCATGACTAGCATTCATCGACCAATCATGTAATACAAATAATATATATTACTAGATATTAAAGAATTTTTCTTTTCATTACTCTTGGCTAAAGAAATTTTAATATTATTTATTTATAAATATTTATTATTTAATATTATTGCTAATATGGATACTCTTAATATAATATAATTAATTTAATTAATATAATAATTATTAATATATAATACTATCAATATATACATACATTAATATAATACAATTAATACAATTTATATTACTGTTGCAACCTATATCAATAAAATCATAAATGTTTATTATTTCATATTTTTATATTTATATTTTTTTATAATTTAATTAAATTAGATCAAATTAATATATATTTATTATAATTATGAAATTATTTTTTTAATATTATTATTTAATATTATTGTTAATATTAATATTTTAATATAATATAATTAATTTAATTTATATAATAATTATTAATATATAATACCATCAATATATTCATACATTAATATAATACAATTAATACAATTTATATTATTGTTACAACCTACATCAATAAAACCTCACATGTTTATTATTTCATATTTTTATATTTATATTATTTTATAATTTAATTAAATTAGATCAAATTTATATATATTTATTATCATTATGAAATTATTTTTTAAATTGTTATATAGTATATTATATAAAAATTTATAGAATTGATTTTTAATTTTTATATAATACATTATAAAAATTTCTAGAATTAATATTGAAATATGAGCGAGATTCATCCATTCATGTAATACACATAATGAATATTATTGGATATTACTAAGTTTTCTTATTATTGACTTTAATTTTTTCAATATTTAAATTTTTTATTAATATTAATAAACATTGATAAACATATATATTTAAAATTAACATATAAAGTATTAATATTAATATAAATATTATTACTATTATAAATATTTTGATGACTAATATTTATTACTAAAATTAATATTGATAATTTATTAACATACAATGATATAAACATTAATAATAAATATAAATATAAAATTTCAAATTACATAAGAAATTATTCATATTAAAATTAAATATCAATATCTTCTTTATTGTTAATTAATATTTATATTAATTAATATTAATATTATTAATAAATACATTTTTTAATGTTAAACTTAGAAATTTATATAAAAGTCAATTTCACATTTATAGATTAATGTTTTGGTTACTATTAATATTTTTGTTATTAATATTAATTATTTGATATTAACATTAGTATTATTCAAATTGATATTGATTGATACCAACACTAATAATAAATATAAATATTTCAAATTAAATAAGAAATTATTAATATTAAAATTAAATATCAATATCTCTTTTAATGTTAATTAATATTAATAATAAATACACATGTTAGATGTTAAACAATAAATTGATATAAAAATAAATTTCACATTTATACATTAATGTTAACATTGAGGTTAAACATCAATATAGATATTTCATTAAAGAATAGGATTGATAACATTAGGTTTACATAGGTTCTATGACATTGGAATTTAACTTAATGTTTTTTTATGTTCAATGGCAATAGAATTAAAAAAATTGGTATTTTCATATTATTTGGTCCATGTAACATTATGCTATTTTATAACCCAAGGTTATAAGATAAAGTTTTTAATATTAAAAAATTGTTTTAGGTTAATATTTATATTGAGCATCAAACATTTACTTCAATATTAAACATAGACATTAATAGAGACATAAAGAAATACTTATTAAGATTAATAGTAAAATTGTGAGTTCTTTTTAACTATTGTAATAATGTTCTTGTGGCTCATATGATTTTATACATTATGTATATATGCATTTTACTATATTTGTAGATGGAAAATTGCTTATCTTTATTGCTTATTCTATTCACCATTGATTGAAAATTGTTTTATTGATATCATGTGTGTTTTCTTTTATGTTAGGTGATTTCCTTGTTTTATCATGGATCCAACTATTTGGAGTTGTATTCCATTTGAAATCCTTGAAATTGTCTTCCTTTGGCTCCCTTTATCAGTTGTGATAAAGTTTAGCACTGTTTGTTAGCAATGGAAAAATGTTTTGCAAAATCCTTCTTTCTTATTGCGTTGCAAGCATATCTGTACATATGAATTTGGATTTATGGCTCCTTTCCTCAATAATGAAGACAATTATTTTGCTGTTGAATACCTTAATCAAAATGGGCGCACATCTCGTTTTCATTTGTGATTCATAGATTCAAGATACAATGTAGAGTCTAGTATTGGACCAATGGTAGTTTTCTCCTTACCAACAGAATTATCTCATTCATGAAACTATTTTGTAATGAATCCATTTACAAAGGCCTTAAAAAAAATTGGGCGAATACGAATTGGAGATTGGGGATTCTTTTCATTATTGGAAAATGTGAGCAACAAAAAATATGACTGGGTTGTTCTAAAACATATCTATGATAGAATACAGTCTAAATTTCATGTTTACAGTAGTCTTGATAGGGTTTGGCGAAGGGCTGATCTTCCATTTGGTGGCACTTCACCCCCTTAGAATGGAGTGTTGTATAAAAGTAAATTTGATGCAGGAGCATCGGGATTAGCCAGCAATGTGAAGACTTGTTCACATGTTGTGGGTAAACTAGGGTGAAATCCAGTGACTGTTGGTTAAAATCAGTTTTACTGAGAAGGTTGAACTTCTCAAAAAGTTTGTTATTGTAATAAATAAGAGATTATATTATTTAAATGTAGAGATAAGAGTTGTTAGTCTAGGGGTGCTTGAAAAGCAACGAAATAGAAGATTTATGTTATTCTTTAAAAATAGGAGATTACGTTAGCATTGTTTTAGGAGCTAGTTAATAATAAATAGAGAAATTGTAATGAGCGAGAGGGATTTTTTTTAGGGAGGTTTGGTGTGGAGCGAAAGCTCAGAACTATAGTGAGGATTGTGTTTTGTAACAGAGATTATCTTCTTGTGTAATCTGGCCAAGGGCGAACTCTGTTTTTCTGAATATTATGAATAAGTTCAATGTTGTGTGTATAGTTATATAATGAGCGTGGAGGCCTGAGCGCTATTTTTTTCTCCATGTATCGATTGAAATGTAGTTGTGGTTTGTGCATAGTCGAATGAAAATTTTTGGAAGCTAGAACCTTATTGGTTTATGTAATGGATTGAAATATTTACGGTTCTGTGTGGTGTTAATTTAATTTGTATGAAGTTCTGTGTAAATGTAAATCAGTTATTAGATGAGACTGTGCACGAAAAGTATTTAATACAAATTATTGGCTTGACAAAAAAAGCAGGTAATAGAACCTATGAAGCAGATCTGGAATAATATAATGGTTGATTGTATGTGTTATCGGTCCATGAACATCGCATATCAGATCATATATCAATGAACCCGGATGCGAAGTTTTATAGACGGTTTTGAAATTAGATCGGCTCCAGAAATCTCGCATCGGTATTGTGGAATCTTCCAATAGTAGTGAAAAAAATCCCCGCAACGAGTGATCTCTGATAATTATCGCATCGGAGTTGTGTAAGGTGTGACAATTGTGACAATTAAATATCCTGCGAATTGCAATCTCTGATAGTTATTGCATCGGAGCATATTAAACGCCCAGATTCTTGTGGCTTATCAAAATTCATCGAATTGCGAGTTGATTTGGGCATCGGTCAACCAGACTTGGGTGGCAATCGACAGTTGTTGTGGTTTTGCCAATAGCGATTTGCAACCGCTGTTTGATATTACATCGGTGCAGATTAAAAAGTGGAGAATTGCGATAAATGTATTGATATCGCATCGGCTACTGAAAAACAATGTAAATGGTGGTATATTGTCAATTACAAGAGGCGAATTGCTCCAAATCGCGGTTCATTCAGATCTGAGATTGTAGTATTATATTTAGAAAATTGTTATAACAAGCGCTGTTTCAAATGGGTTAGACAAGAATGTATTAGAAAAGTTGACCAGAATTCAGACGCACCAATTCTCAATTTTTATATTATGCGCATTGGTTGCTGTGACAGGACATATTGAAGAATTCGAAAAACTATTCAAAAGTCTCTAGTACCTTAAAACGGGATTTGGCTGCTAGGTTATGGAAAGATTCCTCTGAGAAGATTCGCACAGCAGGGGCAGTACCGCTAGGGGATTTAGATTCACAGTGGTGAAACAATATGATTCAATTGTAGTTACTCTAGTCTTTGCACAGGGAGCATTGGCTCTATTTTGGATGGAAAATATTCCTCCCTTGAGAAAGCTGATCATTAGGATTTGGTTGGGATTTAATTATGATCTTGTTGTGTATTAAAAGGTTCCATTAAAAGTGATGAAAGGTATTGACAATTTGTTTTTAATTCAAAGCTGAAATATGATATTTCGTGGAGACATATCATATGTTGTGGTTGAAGTGGGATTTTTAATTATAATCCAAATATTCACTAGTGGGAATACCAGTGGTTTTATACCATTGTTTTATTTTGTAACAAATAGCTTCCGCATGCAAATGGTAGTGTGTAAATTTTCCAGGTATTGAAGTCTGATTTGGGCATTTACTGAGATGCATTTTTATATGCATCGAAAATTTGTGATTCTGGGTATTGCAGGGTTAGCCCTGCATCATTTTTGGTATCAGAGCCGAATTATAAATGAACCATTTGGTATAAGGTAGAAGAAATAAATTCTGGATGAAAGTTTCTTGAAAGAATTCAGAACTGAGAGATGTGCATGCAGGCAAGGGAGATCAAATTCTAATCTGACAGTCAAGCAACGAGAGTACAACTGGGAGAATGAAAAAAAACAATTAAGTTCTTAGAGGTAGGTAGAGTAGAGATTGCAGAGAGGGAAAAAATCCACAGCGATGTTTGGAAAATGGAGATTCACTTGAATGTGGAAAATGAATGGAGAATCGTGCAGGTATTGTGTTTGTTTAATTTTGAATTGAGTTTCACTGACAAGAAATAGATTGAGGATTGATGGTTGCAGCAATGAAGTATCTCAGCAAGGGAGATCAAACCTTAAGGGATAGTAATGAAAGAAGCTGTTAATGATTTCTGAGTGGAAGAAACTCAGCAAATAAGGAATTGTTACTGATAGCTAAAGCTTTTCCCAGATAAAGCCGGAAGATTGGAAGAAAGGATCAAATTTTAAAATCTGATTGACAGTAGTGAATATCGAGAAATTGTGCAGTGGAAGCACAAATATTTGCTGAAACAGATTTGCAGGAATGATGAAGGTAATTGAAGAGTTTTAAGACATAGCTGGAAGCTAGTGGGAAGGACAGTCATTCAAAAGTGTAGGTGAATGGAAGGACAAGATCAGACCGAGATCTTGAAGGTAAGATGATATGGTTTTATTTGGATTTGAAGATTAGAAGATTGTAGTCTTTGCATTGAAGAAAAAGTATTATTACAACTCCCAAAAGGAAATTTTATAGAAGACGAGGTTAAAATTGCTAACAGATAAAGGAAGCTAGTGAAAGTTTCCAAGTGAAAACATAGATGTGGCAGAACCTTGAGGAATTTCAATAGATATTGGATAAGGAGGAAAGTTGTGTTCTTAGAAGATGCAGATGAGTTGAAGCCCAGAAAGAGCAAAGAGAAGTACTCAAAGGAGGTTCTAGAGATAGAGAACCAATTGCTTGCCAAAAGACTAAGTGAGGAGAGCTTGGTGAGGTAAGTGGTAGCAGGACAGGACTTGCTGTTGAAGAGGAATTAGTGCAACTTATAGTAAAGTGAGTAAGGAACTCATAGAGATGGAGAGGATGATGACTAGTGACAGTTGTAACAGAGGTTCTGAAAGAAACCATAGTAGAGGACAAAAGGAGAAGGATGCCAAGGCAAATGGCATACAGAGACAGTTAAGCAAAGAGTAATATGAGCAGGAGAAGGATGAGATAGTATTTCAACTTGAGGTGTTAATGGATATGTTGCAAAGAAATGAAGTAGACCAGAAGCATGGTTATGTCATGAGAAAGAAGGTGAAGTGGCAGAGGCTATAAGAGAAGAGGAATCATCAGGTGAATATGCAGTTGATGAAGGAACTAAGGGGACTTGAACAGGTTATAGATGCCAAACAGAGGATAGAGAAGCTCGAAAGAATTGCGCTACAGCAAAAGGAAGATGCTGAAGAAGATGTTGAAGTTTCGATATGTGAACCAGAAAGTGGACCATTACTTTTTGAAAGTGATGAAGAGCTAGAGGAGTTGAATCATATGAATGATTTGAAGCAGCCAAAAGTCTTGATGACTGAAGCATCAAATAAGACCATCAGGTCTTGTGATTTTAAAACTAATGATTTGTGTATGATTGCAGGTTTGGAAGAAGATAGAAAGTCTTTTAAAATTGTCAAAGATGTGAAAGAGTACCTTCCAGAAGATGAACGTTTTGAAGCAGAATATGATAAAAAGGCTGGGAAAGAATCAGTTCACTAAAATGGGAAAATGTTGGAAGACATCATTGAAATAGATGATGAGAAGGGGAGACTAGTTGACAGTCTCAAGTTTTCTTTGAGTTTGGATCAACATAATGATATGCTGACAGAAGAAGAGAAATCAACGCAACATATTGAAGTTTTGCTAAAGGGAAAAGAGGTACAGAGACCTTATATTTTTTATTGTAATGATTGTTTTATAATTGAAGATGTTGTGGCAGACGCTGGAACATATTTGGCACAGGTGGATAACCAAATGGAAGAAGAAGAGGAAGAACATCTAATGAAGGATGTTAAGGAAGATTTAGCAGAGGAAGAAGGACCATGTGATTATGAGACAATAAAAAATGAGGAAATGGAAGATTATGTAAAATTTCCAAAGTTCACTCCAGGTAAAATCATTGAGTTATGTAGAGAATTAGACTTTCAAAAGAGGAAGTCAGAAGAGCATAGGATGAATGTCCAGGATAGATTTTTGAAGGAGGGTGACAAATTAGTTGTCATAAATAATAATCAAGAAGAAGTTGACAGATGCAGAAAACAGAGGCAAGAAATTGTTCTAAAAGACAATGTAGCCACAGCAGAAAAGGTGCAAAACAGTAGTAAGGGTGAGAAGGAATCGATTAAAACAAGTGAAGAACAAGCAAGAATGATACTTCAGCAATCAAGAGATGGAAACAATCAGCAGACAGAGGATATACTGGACAGAGAAATTGAGTTGATAAGGAGGTTAATGATGAAAATGTCTTAGAGAAAGACAGTAGCAAGAAAGAAAAGGAGTGACAACAAGAGAAAGACAGTAGCAGACCTTGAAGGCAGGGCAAGTGGAGCATTACAACATAAAATATGGAGACTTGGAGAACAACAGCAGATAACAACAGCAATAGAGGAATTGATAAGCAAGGAAATATTACAAAATAGAGTTTGGGATCCAGGAGGAAACAATTATCCAGACTTATGACCAGGTGGTCACAAATTTTCTTACGTGGGGAGTTTGATGCAGGAGCATCGGGATTAGCCAGCAATGTGAAGACTTGTTCACATGTTGTGGGTAAACCAGGGTGAAATCCAGTGACTGTTGGTTAAAATCAGTTTTACTGAGAAGGTTGAACTTCTCAAAAAGTTTTTTATTGTAATAAATAAGAGATTTTCTTCTTTAAATGTAGAGATAAGAGTTGTTAGTCTAGGGGTGCTTGAAAAGCAATGAAATAGAAGATTTTTGTTATTCTTTAAAAATAGGAGATTACGTTAGCATTGTTTTAGGAGCTAGTTAATAATAAATAGAGAAATTGTAATGAGCGAGAGGGATTTTTTTTAGGGAGGTTTGGTGTGGAGCGAAAGCTCAGAACTGTAGTGAGGATTGTGTTTTGTAACAGAGATTATCTTCTTGTGTAATCTGGCCAAGGGCAAACTCTGTTTTCCTGAATATTATGAATAAGTTCAATGTTGTGTGTATAGTTATATAATGAGCGTGGAGGCCTGAGCGCTGTTTTTTTCTCCATGTATCGATTGAAATGTAGTTGTGGTTTGTGCATAGTCGAATGACAAATTTTGGAAGCTATAACCTTATTGGTTTATGTAATGGATTGAAATAGTTATGGTTCTGTGTGGTGTTAATTTAATTTGTATGAAGTTCTGTGTAAATGTAAATCGGTTATTAGATGAGACTGTGCGCGAAAAGTCTTTAATAAAAATTATTGGCTTGACAAAAAAAGCATGTAATAGAACCTATGAAGCGGATCTGGAATAATATAATGGTTGATTGTATGTGTTATTGGTCCATGAACATTGCATATCAGATCATATATCAATGAACCTAGATGTGAATTTTTATAGACTGTTTTGAAATTAGATCGGGTCCAGAAATCTCGCATCGGTATTATGGAATCCGCCAACAACAGTGAAACACATCCCCGCAATGAGTGATCTCCGATAATTATCGCATCGAAGTTGTGTAAGGTGTGACAATTGTGACAATTAAATATCTTGTGAATTTCAATCTCCGATAGTTATTGCATTGGAGCGTATTAAATGCCCAGATTCTTGTGGCTTATCAAAATTCATCGAATTGTGTGTTGATTCGGGCATCGGTCAACCAGACTTGGGTGGCAATCGACAGTTGTTGTGGTTTTTCCAATAGCCATTTGCAATCACTGTTTGATATTATATCGGTGCAGATTAAAAAGTGGAGAATTGTGATAAATGTATTGCTATCGCATCGGCTACTGCAAAAGAATGTAAATGGTGGTATATTGTCAATTACGAGAGGCGAATTTCTCCAAATCGTAGTTCATTCAGATCTGAGATTGTAGTATTATATTTAGAAAATTTTTATAACAAGCGCTGTTTCAAATGTGTTAGACAAGAATGTATCAGAAAAGTTGACCAGAATTCAGACACACCAATTCTCAATTTTTATCTTATGTGCATTGGTTGTTGTGACAGCACATATTGAAGAGTTCGAAAAACTATTCTAAAGTCTCCAGTACCTTAAAACGGGATTTGGCTACTGGGTTATGGAAAGATCCCTCTGAGAATATTCGCACAGTAGGGGCAGTAATGCTAGGGGATTTAGATTCACAGTGGTGAAACAATATGATTCAATTGTAGTTACTCTAGTCTTTGCACAGGGAGCATTGGCTCTGTTTCGGATGGCAAATATTCCTCCCTTGAGAAAGCTGATCATCAGGATTTGGCTGGGATTTAATTATGATACTGTTGTGTATTAAAAGGTTCCATTAAAAGTGATGAAAGGTATCGACAATTTGTTTTTAATTCAAAGCTGAAATATGATATTTCGTGGAGACATATCATATGTTGTGGTTGAAGTGGGTTTTTTAATTACAATCCGAATGTTCACTAGTGGGAATACTAGTGGTTTTATACCATTGTTTTATTTTGTAACAAAGAGCTTTCGCATGCAAATGGTAGTGTGTAAATTTTTCAGGTATTGAAGTCTTGATTTGGGCATTTACTGAGATGCATTTTTATATGCATCGGAAATTTGTGATTCTGGGTATTGCAGGGTGAGCCCTGCATCAAAATTGTTTTGGCTCTATCTCGAAACAGAGTATGAAGATTATCCTCAATATGGGTATACAATCTACTGGTTTGATGCAATAAAAAAGGAATGGGGATTTTCATTTGTTGCAATCACTAACATACGATGTATGTCATTAGCAATATGCAAGACTTAGTTGATATGTCTTATCAATGATGGCTCCACTTCTGTATGGTAAATTGAAGAAATAGATAATTTACAATTTGGTCACCCGTGCGTTGAACGAAGAATTGACTACTTTGAGGATGATTGGGGCTTTAGATGGAAGTTGTTGGAAGAAATGTCTACAGATATAAATATCAAATGTCCTGGTTATCTTCCATTTCAAACAATCCAAGGACTGGTTCTTATGTGCAAATGCAGTGACGTTCCTTTCCTATTATATGACATGATGACTGGCCTTTGCTTCCGAATAGATATTGATAATTCAACTAATCAATAGATGCATGGATTTTGGTCTCCAACGTTTCAGGAGTGCAATTATTTGATCGAGTCTAGAAATGTTTTTGCAATTGCTCCCCGTATGGATTTTATTGATGAGATTCCACCATTAGATATGGACATGGAGTCTTAGGCTATTAGTCATTTTATATTCTCGCTCTCGTCGTGGAAAATATTTCCCTTTTTTTACTTTACATACTTTTGGGTATGTATGCTAAGACTTTAAAATTACAATTCTATGGATATTTATATGGCTCCATTCTGAGGGGGTGTCTTCTATATGTGTATGTATTGGATGTTGGATATTGAATTCTATTACGATTTCCTCAAAAATATTTATTTTGTTTCCCCTTTAGTTCTCTTAAATTCATTTGAATTTGTTTGGATGCAATCCGTTTTTCTTTGTTTTTATAATTATAATTACTGTGACTTATCTTATACATGGTGTTTCCATTATTTTTTTCTCATTGATTATCAAACAATGTTATATATTTAGGTTAATTTTATTATTTAAATTTATATTTTGAAAAATAATTTTAAATTTATATTTAAAATCATTTATATTTTAAATTAATATTTGGAAAAATCATTTTATGTTTTCATAACTTTATATGGTTGGAAAAATACTGTATATGATTTTAATTTTTTTATGTGGTTCAAAAAAAAATGTGTTCCTTTTTCATTCTTTTGTGTTTATGTATATTGGATATATTATATGTTCCATGTTTACTGTTCTATAATAAATATGTTATTATTTGTTGTAGAAATGTCATATGAATGTACAAGCAAGCATACAAGAAAAAGGAATCAATCACCCGCGTCGCGTGACAAGTCCAATTAAAGTCATTGTTTATGGTATCAACAAAATAAGGACATAGTTAATGAGCATAGGAGAGCTACATATCATAGAAGAACAAGTGAAACACTCTTCAAAATGATTTTATGGTTCCTCGTAAGTATTTTACTATGGATGATATCATGGAAAGGACATTTCCCCTTCATAGTTCATTGCCAGAATATGCTCCTCGTCAGCATAATTTTATTTTTCGATGCTCTCCTGAAATTTTTCATAATATTGGGAAACATCTCCCAATAGGGAAGAACATCATATTGATAACGTGGATGCAAATTTTCACCCTAACCCTTCTGTCTCTGCAATTGCATCTTGTGAGAAAGGCCAAAGGTTGTAAAATATCCATGGTGGAGGCAATTATGACATTGTATGTGATGACTTGGATGATAGTTTGATTGGCCATTTGTTTGATAATTTGGATCCATCTGGTTGAAACATCGTATCTTCCAATCTCCCTTCTCAAAATAATATTGTCCCATGAATAGAATCAGTCATCCCTGATAACATTTTCCGAGGAATAATGGAGGTAACCCAATGATATCTTTACAGTTGCTGCAACAGTGGTTTTTTTATTACATTTCTCTATTTACATTTTTTTTACTAAACTTGAAAGGTATTTTATTCTCTTGGAATAGGATACACCTCATTTTTAATAGAGGTCTTGAAATTATCTCCCCAATTCTTCCATGTACTAATCTGAGAATTGAATATGAAGCATGTCATATCCTTCCACACCATTCTCCTCGACAATAAAATCGACAAACTAATGTTAATGTTCAATGTATTTGATTTTATTTTTCATTTTTTGAATTTTTGGTACATTGGACATGAATTTTATTTCATAATTTATTTTATTCAAACATGACACAACTCATTTCAATAGAGTCATACAAATTAACTTTGTAGATGTTTCGTCTACTGATGTTATAAGTGAAGAGGAACCATCTCATAGCGTTCATCCACATCGCCAACAAAATGTAAATGTTGAATGCATTTGATATTTTCCTCCTTTTTTCATTTATTCTTAGTTGTAAAATTTTAAATCTTTATTTTTTGGACATTTAGTTTTATAAAGAATTTTATTTTATTTTAACAGGAAACAACTAATTTGAATAGAGGTGTTGAAACTAACTCCCCAAATGTTCTATCTACTGATGTTGGAAGTCAAGAGCATCCATCTCATACACTTCATCCACATCACCAAACAAATGTAAATATTGAATGAATTTGATTTGTTTTTCATTTTTTCAATTCTAATTATTTCGACATTCAATTTTAAAAAAAAAATGCTAAAGAAACCTTATCATCCTCTTAGGTTCCAGAAATGTAGACCATAAATTTGGAAAGACCATGTCATAGATCTGTTCCACATGTTTCAAATTTGGGAAGGGAATCTCATGGCGCTAAAAATAAAGTAAATTTTAGAAGAAATTATACTCTTCCACATCATTCTCCACATGGTCCAAACAATACGAATCATATTCATTTTGATGAAAACAATATTGCAGTGCATAAAATATTTCGAGAAAAGATAGATAGCTTGTGAGTTGTCCAAATGTGCCACATCTTCCAAGAATCATATACTGGAATCCAGGTTTTGAGAGATTCTGAAGGACCTGTTTGCAGACAATGTAAGAGTGAAAGACGGTCACATCATCTTTCTAGCTATAATAACATGGATCCTGGTGAGACACCTCATATTTTAAGAGTTCTTACTCAAGTTGAGGAAATGTTAATAGCACGTGTAAATCCTATGTGAAAGTGACACATGCTTGAGGTGGGCAATATAAGTATAGCGAACACAAAATTAGGTTTCCCCAAGATATTTCTACAATTGCACAAAGTCTTCCCCGATGTGTTGAAGATCTTGACTTTCTAATTTTGAGGAGACATGTTGCTCAATCTAAATATTATGAATGTTATGTAAAAATATCTCGAGTTATGGCTGCATTGCTTTTCAAAATTAAACATGATCAATATTATCGAGATGTTGTAATTGACTATGATTCAGTGAATTCTCTGCCCGAAAGATCAACAGATGTCTCCTCCAAGCTTCAATTTGTTGATTGTGACATTGCAAAATCTGTGATCAATGCAGCTTATAATGAAGGGTTTCCTCTTTAGCATCTTCCCTCTTATCGTTCTTATTTTCTTGCTCGCCTACCCAATGAATGGAGAGAAGTGGAAGAAATTAGAGCATTTCTTGATAATGTTGATTCTTCACATGTTCATGAAATGGATTGGCCCAGTATTGGAACATCTTCGGTGAATGAATATAATACTGAGGGGTTATTAGATATGGAATTGCCCAAATTTTTCCCCACTGGTGATGATGATTGGTTGCAACCACGAATATATAATGTTGAACTTCATGAGTATTCATTACATCTTCTTAGATACTATGATCAGAGGTTTGGAATCCATCCTCACTTCTGATATCACCTATTGAACATGATAATGAGGCATCGTAGCTAAGAAACTGCTTCAATTTTTATGAAGAAAAATCTACATGATAACTCACCGACAATAATTGAAAAATTGCATCAGCAACTTTCTGATTTACCAAATAATAAGTTGGTTGAGAATTTTATGTGGTTTGGGTCTTCTCTAAGAGGTACAAGGTAATACTGGACTAAATTTCAAGCTAAATTGACTGACATGATTACTCAGTTGGGATGTCAATCTTTTTTTTTTACTTTGAGTGCATCTGACACAAAGTGGCCAGAGCTGCATAGTCTCATGCCTGTACCCTCATATTCTCGTTCCTTGAATGAGCATCGTATGAAAATTCAGAATGTTATATAGTAACCTCATATTGTTGCCACATTTATGCACCATAGATTCAATATATTTCGAGAGGAAGTTATCCAAAAATATCTTAAAGCTAAAGAATTTTGGTACAAGTATGTTTTGTTGAATTTATTTTCTATTCATTGTCAATTTCTTATTAATTTTCTATTTATATTTTTTGTAGTAACTCTGTATTCATTTTCTTCAGATATGAATGGAAACATAGAGGTTCAACACATATCCATTGTTTCCTATGGTTATAAGGAGCTCCTGACATGGAAAGACTTGATTGGTCAAATGATTCTGATTTACAACATGCAAAGAGATTATTTGAAAATTATGTAACTGCATGGAATCCACGTGAAATACATCGTCGCAATATAATGGTTCCAAGAAGTCTTAATGATGACCCTTTCCTGTTGAATACTGATCAAATTTTCTCTTGCAATCCTCATAATGATTATGAAGAATTGTTGACCCATGTCCAAAGGCACACAAAGTGTAGTGTATATTCTTGTTTGTGAAAAAAGGGCACTATTCTCGATTTTTGATATAATGCTCCATGGGATCTTTCTGGGGAATCAAGATTGTTCATAGATGATAAAGAAAGAAGAAAATCTGACCCGGTAATAAATGATGATAGGCTCAATGTACACAACATTGACCTTCTAACAATGTGGTGTGCAAATGTTGATTGCCAACCAGTGCTTTCTTGGCATGCTGTCCTGAAACATATTGCTAAGTATGCATCAAAAGTAGAGAAAAGGTCTGAAATTTATCATGATATGTTAACTAGAATTTCAAATTCTATTGCCTCTGAGGACCATGCTTTATGTGCTTACAGAAGGTTTCTTGTAGAAACAATTGTCGAACGTGACATAGGAGCACAAGAAACATGCCATATGTTGCTTAAGCTACCTCTTGTTGTTTATAGTTGAAAATTTGTTTCATTAAATGTTGGAAGAAAGGTTTTCAGGAAAATATCAAGGGATGGCATGCAATGTTCATCAGAAAATAATTTTGTTCAACATTATCAGAAGAGGCATTTTTTCCTTGAATATCTATCTTTGGTAGAAACAACAAGATCTTGGATATTTGATAGCAAGCGTAAAAGAGATCCCTAGAAGCCTAGAGATGTTCATGCAATTGTTCGGGTTTGGCCACGGTTTTATTCTTTTCCTAGTGAAGGAATCAAATAAAAATTGAGGAGGGGGGGGGGTGAATCAGTTTAACACATGAATTAGATTTGTAAATTTTCATCAAACTTATTTATAGATTAATATGTGAACAATCTTAAAATATTGCAGCAAGAATTAAATTAATGTGACATCAACATTATTGTGAGAGCAGCAAACAATTAAACAGATTGAGTGGATCATATCAACATATAAGAAACACACATAGAGACAATAGATGTAAGTGGAAACCCATAAAGGGAGAAAACCACATCTTATTATTGTTGTGATGCAAAGGCAAGCTCCAACTTCCTCTCACCATTGTTTTTCTACAGGCACCAACCTACAGGAGGCTCCAACCTCAGTCAGCTACAACTGACATCTATCAAGCTTCAACTTGATAGGGAAGCTCCAACTTCCTCAATTTATCAAAAGAAATTTCTGCTGATTTACCTCAAATATCAGCTATGTTCTGTAGCATCTCATTCTGCTCCTCTTTTTTTTATCTCCTCTTCCTCAATCTTCTATACTCTGCATTCTCTATCCTTAATCTCTCTAACCTCTATATGCATATCAAGTTGATATTATATATAGATCCCATCACATGATTGTTTGTATTCCACAAGGAATTTGGAGTGAACAACCATGACTCTTTGGCTTCTGCCTTCTCATTCCTTTGTCTAACTCATTTTAAAAAATATAACAATATGTACAAATTTCCATGTTACAGTGGGATTTTTCTTTTCCTTCAGATACTTGCCTTTGCATCAAAACCAATATAAAACAATTAAAAAATTTAAATTTTCAGTTACAGTATATGAAATTCACTCAGCCCTTGGCTTGCTGGTTTTGTCCTTTCTGTCGTTGTCATCCAACTATCCTGCATACCTTCTTAACTCTGCAGTATTTGTCTACCTCTGTACAAATTTTCCAAGCTCACTGTAGTTTTGCATCTATTGTATATATACTTGTTTTCTGATACAGGGTAAAACCCCCTGTCCCTGAATTTTTCTAATTCAATTCTAGGCTATATATAAATGCATTCAGAATCCCATTTTCCAAACACCGTACAATCTAGGCAAACTCATGCCATTTCTGACATTTGAGTGGGTAAATTTAAATAAACAATCTGAATTATTTTAATATCTCAATTCGAAGAATTGAGATATAAATCCAACACTTCTTTAATTGTTATAAACCCCACTAGCATGCAACACATCTTTTAATTGAAGCAAAGGTTCAATCTTCCAATGCTGGACTCTTGTGAAAGATTAAGAAATCCCATGGGTATAGCATAACCTTCATATATATTAAACCAAAGTCAATGTCGATACGCCTTTCTCATTTGATTCACCGAAATGAATATATATATATATATATATATATATATATATATATATATATATAATGGACTTTGGGACAAAACCCAATCTATATGCTTCTCGGCCCAGACATACTATTATTTCTTTGTAACCCTATTCAATCCATCACGTGAGCGAATTATTTCCTTTTAACATACGCTTATGCAACCATATGTGTATACATTGGACCGCACCTTAATCATCACACGTCATACATTTATTAATGCATCAGCTTATATTACATAGGCTTTCACGACATTCAATGACCAAATATGTCAAAGCGTCGGCCAAGCGTTATAAACATTAATGTAAGGGTCGATTCCATATAGTCAATAGAATACCATATATCCGGGCCCATAGCTTGTTACCTAGTGTTAACGACCTCACTCATCGGACGACTGACGGGATGTCGCTTTGGCCTTGATAATCCAACGATCCGCGCTTGATATCGCGCGAGTTAATTGCACGATTGTTAATTCGCGATGAGAGTGGGTTTTCAAAACTACTCAGGGACACGCGTCACCCAGTTTATGGGATCACGTTAATTTCTTAAATACAGCTTACCACCATTCACTTGCGCGAAAACCACCAGGTTTAACTCCAACCATCATTATTGTTCTTCCCTTGTGGCTCCATCTTCTTCATTGCTCGGGGTTCCGCGGTAGTACAAATCTACGCCTTTAACCATCTTCATCATCATAGACAGGCCTTTTACAACAATTCCTGATTGGTTCATCCACTCATGAATCAGACCTATCGATTCTCAATCTCGATTTTAGATATTCAAATACTGAGATGGATGTAGAATGGATCTCATTCTATTATTAATGTAGTGGTTCACTTCAAGGTTCAGTAGGATTTAAAACCCTCGGCCTTGGCTCCTACCATTTATCTACATTCTTTCTCCACTGATCGTTTTACAATTTTTGTTCAACAGAGTTCAATAAGCCCTTAGTCCATCATAATTCAAGGCTCATCGAATCCATCCCACAATGGCTCAATTTGGAATATTGAATAGAGGTTATAAGACCCCAGATAAAAGTCCAATTAACAAAATTTGTAATCAAATCTCATTCGACATTCAATTCCCCCGTGAAATATTCAGGAAGGGTTCTTCCCTTGGGCTTTCTACTTCATCTATCTATCAATGGCAGTCGAAACACCATCTCACTAACCCAAATTCATTGAGATTCATTGTCAATTTTCATTCAAAGTCCACGTGGGTTCTTTACCAATATATCAATACAGTTATAATGAACAAAAAATTTCCCTTCTAATTACAGTCAAATAACCATTCCATCTGCCTCAACTTTGGCACTGATTCGAATCACTATTCGAATCAGAATATTGTTCAACTACCCAAATGTATTGTAACTTTCTTAAAACCCAATTTCTTATTGAATTTTAAAGCCATTCACAGAATTTCAGCAGACAATGCTCATATAATACGATCAGACAATACACATGTATTTTTGAATAGATTCTTCCTTTTACAACTCTTCAGATCTCTCCAGATATCCTATGTAGCTAATTGCAGGTCTCTATGCGGGTCCCTTCACACTGTCTCATGATCCCTGTAACGACCTGCTGTCTTTTTTCTGTCTCTGCCTCTGCTGCCTCCTTTGCCATCAATGAAAATATTTCCAACAGTCTCCCCCTTTGGCATTGATGGCAATACACTTCCTCCAAGTCTTCCTCTGCCTGGCTATCTTCTGTTACTTGTTTTCCTCCCCCTTTGACATCAATGGCAAGGGGTTGCACATTTCCTAGTGTGCTTTCTATCTCTTCATTTCCTTTCTCTGAGATGTGTTTAGGCCTTCTTCTTCTGACTTTGTACCCTGCTGCTTCAAACTGGTGTACAGGAGTTGTTGAGAGAACACTTTTGAGAATATTTGAACTTTTCTGTTGGTGATGATATGAGCTAGGATGCTGATAATGATATTACAGTTAATAGCTGAAAGGTCCTTATTGTTGTTGTGAACAATTTATTGTGAGATTAGGTGATCTTTCAATTTAAGAGACCAAATACCAACTTTACTGCGTGCACACTGCACTTTCAAGAACAAACCCTTGAGGCTAGACACATTTAATGTATTATTCAAACTCACTTATCAATCATGCTATTTTCTTCATGACATAAGGAGGTATGTATGTCAATGGTATATTTCTCTTTACTAATCAAATATTCCTTCATACTCCAAATATTTTAACTGTTATATCATGATAATATTCTACACAGCTTAAAGTTGTTTGATTGAAGGCTCAGCAACTAAAATTCACATATTTTATGAATAATCCTAGGTCAGAGGCCTTGAAGATATATAAGTGTTGACGTACGAAAGGCATTCAATTATATAGAAAAATATATTGCTTCAATGCTCAGTATAATGTTTCAAGAGTAAACCAAAATACTGATCCTTTAGCCTTTTCATTGAATCTTTTATGCTGGATGTACTCTTGCCATAATCCTTTGATCCTGAGGACCTGTTTCATGCTTCCCTTGCTAGTTGATCTCCCCCTAGAATGATATTTTCGTTTATGTTCTCCCCGTGAAATTGTGCTTTCTCTTCATATCAGAGAGTAGAATCTACAGATACTACCCCTAGTCTATCTCTCAAATATTCAAATGGTTCTCTAGCAAGAGGTTTGGTAAATATATCTGTTGTCTATTCTTTTGTTGGTACATACTCCAGCTTTACTACCTTTTGAGCCACTTGTTCTCGGAGAAAATGATACTTGATTGGGATATGTTTAGTTTTTGAATGAAGCACTGGATTTTTTTATATACTTATAGCACTTTTATTATCACATTTGATTAAGATAGGTTCATCAATGCTTACCTTCATGTCTTGGAGGGTTTGCTTCATCCACATGACTTGTGTACAACATGCTGCTGCTGCTATGTATTTTGCTTCTGCTATAGATAGAGAAATAGATGTTTTTTTCTTGCTCAGCCATGCCACCATAATTTCTCCTAGATAGAATGCACCTCCACTTGTGCTTTTCCTATCATCCACACAACTAGCCCAATCTGCATCTGTGTATGCTGTCAAAGTGAAGCTTTTGCCTTTACGATACCAAATTCCATATTGTGCAGTTCCTTGTAGATATATGAATATTCTTTTGACTCCTGGAAGGTGATTTTTTTTAGGTGTTGCTTGATATCTAGCCACTATTCCTACTGCTAGCATGATGTCTAGTCTTGATGCTGTCAGATATAGCAGACTTCCTATCATGGATCTGTAGAGTTTTTGATCTATATCAGCAAATCCATCATCAGCACACAACTTGCATCCCGTGATCACGGGAGTTGACACAGGTTTGCAGTCTTCCATTTTGAACTTTTTCAACATTTCTTTTAAGTATTTTTCCTATGATATGAGTGTACCTGTGTTCTTTTGCTGAATTTGAAGTCCTAAATAGAAATTGAGCTCTCCAATCATAAACATCTCAAACTCTGATTTCATCTCCTCAGCAAACCCTTTTGCTAGCTCATCTCTGTTGCTTCCAAACATAATATCATCAACATATACTAAAACAATCAGGAGTTCATTTTCATGAGATTTTATGTATAGATTGTTGTCTACTCCTCCTCTCTTAAAGCCTTGTTTTTGCAAGTATTTATCCAGCCTTGAGTACCAAGCACGAGGATCTTATTTTAGTCCATATTGAGCCTTCTTTAGTCCGCATACATAGTCTTATTTGTCTGTTAATGAGAAGCCTTCTGGTTGTTCCATGTAGACTTGTTCTTCTAGATCTCCATTCAGAAATGCAGATTTCACATCCATTTGATATTCCTTGAAGTCTTGGTAGCATGCAAAGGCCAAAAACATTCTAATAGCTTCCATTCTAGCTACAGGGACAAATGTTTCCTCATAATCAAGTCCTTCAATTTGTGAATATCCTTTGCAAAAAAGTCTTGGTTTACTCCTGATTACCTGTCCTTGCTCATTCAGTTTATTTTTGAATACCCATTTGGAGCCTATGACATTTTTCTCAGTGGGTCTAGGGACTAATTCCCAGGTATTTTTCTTCTCAATTTGGTCCAATTCTTCATTCATAGCATTCACCCAATACTTTTCCTTACTGTATTCTTCGAACTTCTTTGGCTCTATTTGTGATAACATGGCTATGTATACCTCTTTTGTCTGTTCAGTTAGCTGCCTTCTTGTCTAGACCCCTACTCTCTTGTCTCCTATGATCTGATCTTCAGGATGGTTCTTCTGAGTGTATCTAGAAGGGGCTTTAGAGCTTATTTCAACATCTTCTATTGTCTTTCTTGTTTCATCATCATCTTGGTTTTCCATTCTGATTCTTCATGTAGGCAGTGAGGAGGCATCTTCACTGTGCCTCTTGTATTACGTTGAAGTTCTTTTAAACAGTCTCAAAGTCATTATTTTCTGTGTTTTAAGAAATATTGTTGTGCTGCATGCCATCTCATTTTGGGCTTAACTCTCAATGTCCTTGCTGCTCCTTTCCATTTCACATGGTTACTCATCATTATTCTTTATGTAACACTTGCTTCCAAATATTCTGAAATGTTTGATTGAAGCTGGTTTCCCATGCCATAGTTCATAGGGAGTCTTGTCACTGCTTGGCCTTAAGTGAGCTTTGTTAAGAATATGCACGGCTGTGTGTACTGCTTCTGCCCAGAAGGTTTGAGGAATATTACTCTCTCACATCATGGCTCTGGAAATTTGTTGTACGTATCTATTTTGTCTCTCTGTTACTCCATTCTGTTGAGGTGTCCCTGCAATAGTAAATTTTTGCTTTATGCCATGTTCATTTCATAGTTATGCAAATTCATAATCTTTGAATTCACCTCCTCTGTCTGATTTGATGCATTTTAGCTTGCATCCTGTCTGATTTTTTGCTAAAGCTTTGAATATTTTTAATTTTTCCAGATCTTCCAATTTATTCTTGAGAAATGCAACCCATGTCATTCTGGAGAAATCATCTATTATCAGCATGAAGTAGGATTCTCCACTTGGTGTTTTAGTTCTTGTAGGTCCACACAGGTCCATGTGCACAAGCTGGAGTGGTCTTCTTGTTGATAACTCATATTTGGCTTTAAATGATGTGCAAGTCTATTTGCCCAATTGACAAGATTTGCATATGGTATTAGAAGGCCTTCTTTTTTATGGCATGTCTTTGACATCTTTCTTCTTGCTTAGTCTGATGATGTGATCGAAGCTGAGGTGTCCCAACCTTTTAACGCATAACCATGACTCCTCAAGTTTGCTAAGATGACATGCTTCATCTTCCTCTTTCACAATGTAAACATTACTCTCTGTTTGAACTTCTTTGAGTAGAGTCTTACCTGTGGTGCTTGATCTGACTTCACAATCTTGTGCTCTAAAAATAACTTCACAACCTTTATCACAAATTTGACTGACACTCAGCAAATTTTCTTTCAACCCATCTACAAATAGTACATCTTGGGCCTTTCCTCTGCCATTATCTAGGCTGACTGATCCTTTTCCTTTTATTTTTCCTGATTTATCATTGCCAAAAGTAACATTTCCAGATTTCTTTTCATCAAAAGTTATAAACTTGCTACTGTCTCCAGTCATGTGTTTTGATCAGCCACTGTCCAAATACCACTGGCTTTTCAGGTCTTGAGCAGTTATAGCCAAGTCACATTTATTCACCTTCTTTAGCCACTGGAAGCACCCTTTTGTTTGGTATCTTTTGTGAGATGATGAACTACATCTTTTGAGAGGACATTTTGAAGGCATATGTCCAAATTTATTGCATACACATCATTTGATTATGATTTTTATAGAATTTTGAGGATGATTAAAATTTCCTTGATTCATAAACCTCCTTGAGGTGTTGAGCATCAGTCTTTGTCCATATTTTCTGCACTCAATGATTTTATGGCCAAATTCTTTACAATAAAAACAGTAACCATAGAAACAATTTGCATACCTGATGTGAGGTTGTCTTCTCCATTTGTTTTATTTAGGGAGTATCTTCATTGTTTGTATCTTTTGCTGGTATGAATTAATCCTCCTTGTATGACAGTACGCAACAATGTGTCCCAGCTTGTGGTAGACATAACAGGTAGCATTTTTTATAGGAGGGAAGGATCTCCTTTGATGGCTTCCAAATTTGGCATACTCAGGGGTATATGAATATTTTTCTGTTGTCTGAGAGTTTCTTTCATTCTTTGTTATTAGAGAATTCTTCTGGGTTCTGTCTCCCTCCTTACGTGTTTCTTCGTTTGTAGGAATTAATTGAGCTGCTTCATCATCCTTCTTTTCTTTTACAAAAATAATCTCTATGTTTTCTTTTTCTTTACTTTTACTTGATTCTCCTTCATAGCCTATTCCAGTTTTTATCAAAGGAGATCTTTGAGCACCCAAAATTTCGTTCAACTTACCAGAGCTTGTTGTTTGATAAAAATTTATAGCCACTTTCCTTTGAGCATTTTCTAATTTCTTCCTAAGACATACTACTTCTTCTTCCAACTTCTCTTGTTCCTGAGTTTTCTCCTTGATTTGCTTAAGTAACATTTCTTCTATCTTCTTGGCTTCTTCAAGCTCTATCTTTAGCTGCATGAGAACTTCTGAATTCTATTATTCTCATACATACTTGAGGAGAATGCCCTTTTGTTTTCTGCACTTCAGTTTGAGTCTATCAATCTTCTCCAGAACACTTCTTAGCTCCCCCTCAAGGTCGACTTCACCTTCTTCTTCTTCTTCTTCTTCTAGTAGGAGTCCTTTAAGTTCTTCTATGCCCATCAATAAAAATCCAAATTCCATGTGGCTTCCTATCTTCCTCTTCTTGGGATGGTTCCAATAGTAGTGTCAGAAGCATCCGAGGCAATATGAATGACAATTCCTAGTTAGGTCCATGTCACACAGGGCCATAGACATAACTGTTTTTAAATTATCAAAAGAAGCTTGAAAATCGTTAGTCCATAGGAATGGTGCATCTTTGATTAGTAACTCATATAAAATAGATGCAATTTTAGAATAATTTTCGTTAAAACTACCATTGTATCCTATTTTTCCCAAAAATATGTGTACCTCTTTTTTCGTTTTTGGAAGTAGGCTCAAAATTACCTAAACCTTGGTTGGGTCAACCAAAATACTCGCATTTGAGATGATATCTCCAAACACTACTCTTTCTGTCATCATCATGTGGCATTTCTCTATACTGAATGCAACATTATATTGTCTACATCTTTGTATTGTTTTCTCCAAATTAGATAATTCTTGATCAAGCTCGATTCCATATGGTGTGAAATCGTCCATATAAATTTCAAGGCTACCATTAATAAGGTCAGAAAATATGCCTAACATTTCTTGTTACAAAGTAGCAAGTGCATTGCAAAGGCCAAAAGGAAGAAGACGATATGTGAAGGTTCCTTGTGTGTAGGTGAAATTCATGTTATCTTGGTCTTCTATAGAGATATGAATCTGACTATATCCACTAAAACAATAAAGGAAGGAGAATTTTTTTTCCTTGATAGTGTATCTAGGGCTTGATCGATAAATGGCATAGGAAAATGATGTTTTTGTGTTTCTTTATTCAATTCTCGATAATATACACATATTCACAACTTACCATTATTATTTAGGACAATAACAAGAGGGGAGACGCAATCACTATTGAATATTAGATAAATGAAATTAACATCTAATGGCTTCTCCAGTTCATGTTTAATAAAATCCCTAAGGGCGGGATTCATCCTTCTTTAGGGATGTCATATGGGAGTACAATATTTCTTAATATAGATGTTTTAGGTAAAAATATTAGTATATATACCCTTCATATATTTTCAATCCTATGGAAAGGATTTCTTATGCCTCTTTAAAACTTCTAACAACCTATCAGTCTGCATAGGGGTCAAATTTAGATTGATATTTAGTGTCTTCCCTAGCATAATTTCAATGGGAATACTATTGTGAATGACTGTAGTTTATACTTCCTCCTCTTCTCCTTCTAGATCAACATCTTCGTAATCACCATTTTCTATTTATTCTTTTATTAGCTGGTAAATAGGCCATGGGAGAAAGGGAGGGTTACTAATAAACCTATTGATGAAATCATCCTCTATTTGAGTTTTGAAAACCAAGGCTTTTTCAATTGTCAAAATTGGTCGAGTAATGTCATTTCAGGTTGGAAGTCCACCCATATAGGATCTTCAGAGGTTATAGTAGGTTTTACTAGCGAATAAAGAGTTAGGTTCTTCAAAAATTACACATGAGAAATTTCCATATTTACTATTCTACACACAATGTAAGCATTAACCATGGAAAACCAGAGTCTCCCCAATATCAAGGGATGACCACCAAGGCTATATTTTGTCTGGAGGATGACAAATTTTGGTAGGTAGGCCCAAGAATCTACACATATGATCGTGTGTTTCAGAACCTCTTTTTGTCAAAAGGTGGACTGATTGGCCACTTCAAGAACAATAGGTGTGGGACTCAGAGGTGGAGATCCTAACATGTCCCAAGTTTCTCTTTCCATAAATTTAATAGTTTACCCTGAGTCCAGTAATGTATTTGGAAAAATATTTTTTTTTATTTGGACCATAATAATCAGATTTCCAAGATCATCATATTTAATAGGTGTATCCCCTCCAAGATAAAATTAGATAGTTTCTGTAAAACATGGAAAGTAGGTGGATACTTAATTTTTCTCTTAGGATTTCTAAGACAGAGGTCTCAAATAATTTTGGCATAAATTGACACATTTTCTATTGCTTGTAACAATGGAATTTTGACACATAAATTCTGCACTTCCCTTAATAGATAAAACTGAAGTTTTGGACTTGTTCTAGCTATTGCCAATGTTTTTAGGTATGAAGGAGTAACAAATTGGATGTTATTGGGCTAGAAATGGCCATTTGTGTTTCTACTATTACTCATGGACTTTCAATCTATCTGGAATCCACTTTTTCTTCATGATAGTTTTTTACTTCAGGATGTGAGCACCTTTCCTCCACTTATTTTGTGATTAATGGTGGGGTTTGTGGGTGAATTATCTTCCTGGACAAAAGTTGTACATCATTGCATGAAATAATGCTAATGCTATGGCTAGGAGTTTTGTTGTTTCAACTTATTTAATCATTTTATTTTTTGGATCTGGTGCATCTTGAATGCGTAATTTGGGTTGAATAACATGCTTATTTGTTGGAACATCAATAGGTATGTTTACATGAAATTTTAATTGAGGTTTTCGAGGTAAAAATGGGGGTATTTGTGGCTAGGATTTTGGAAGTTGTTGTCCACGGAGAGAGGAATTTCGCCAGTTCAATGGACATGATGGGTTTTTCACTAGCTATATTGTCATTGCATATAGGGTGAGGGATATTGAAATTTTTTAGGGTTATTCCATTGAGGAGAAAAAATTTGTGCATATGGATAATTATACTGAGAAACCCAAGTATTGACATATGTGAAAGGGTCTCGACTCATACTTGGTGGTCGTGGTTTCCATGAATTCTTTGAACCAAATAAGTAATTTTCTTTGGCCTCTTCACTAGTGCCCTAGTTAACTACTTTAAATCCAAGTAGAGATGGACATGCTTTTGTGGAGTGCTCCTCATCAAATATTCGACATATCTCAAAAAATTTCATCGGGAATTCCCTAAAAGAGTGCTTCATTCTTCATTTTGGGAAGAAAATGGAAAGTGCCTTTTATTCTTTCAATTTTTTTTGTTTAGCTAGAAATGCATCAAACTGAGAATACAATGTCCCAAGAATGTCATTATTGAATTCGTCCAATGTATTTCCAATTTCTACATGAGTTACTTCCCCGCTAGATGATTTTGTGACCTTAGGAAGGTCCCTAATTCTTGTTATTCCCCTAGTTCTCCCTCATGAGCTACTCCTGCATAGATCAAACATATGCTCATAAGTTTCGTAGGAGATGTCTCCCTTTCTCATTAAATTTAGTAGACACAACCATTCATCCTATATTCCTTTAATGAGAGTTGTTTCAAAATATCCCCTCCTAGTGAAACATACAAAGATCTCTACACATTATATTGAAAATGGTCTACAAAGTCCTCGATATTTTATTCCTCCTTTTGTGTTATTTTGAGTAAATTAACCTTGGTCTCTCGAGTTCTGTAATATTCTTGATATTTATTAAGGAAGGCCTTCTTCATTTCATCGATGTAGTTATAGTACTACCACCTAGACCCATAAATCATCTCAGAGCTACTCCCTTTAAAGTGGTTGAGAATAATTTTAGATTTTGTAGATCATTAGTGTAGCCATAAATTTTTCACAACACATTGAATACAAATAAGAAGGATTTTAGATCTTCAGTGGTAATCCCATGGAAGTTTGGAAGGGATAGCAAAGAAATTGGCTTCATGGGTGAATTTCCCTAAGTGTTAGCAATAGGGAGCTGAATTGTATAAGTAGTGTTGGAAATATCTTCATGAATATTCTAATAGTACTCTAGGATTCCAAAATTAGGAGAGACTCAGTGAAATGAGACAAAGGAAGTCACTTGTAGTACCATATATTTAATAACACTTATTTGATTAAGATTAAGAGTGTGAGGGGATTTCCCTTGAACTGAGATACAACATTTTGATACAATATCCCCTATTTCTCATTGTCCTTCAGCAAGGTTTTGGAGTTTAGGTTTGGATGTAGGCTCCACAACTTCATCGTGTCTTTCAGCAAGATGTTTAGATTCCACAAACTCATAAAGTCTTCTCCAAGGTCTTGATTTCCTCTTCATTTTAGCTTTAGTTGTCTAAGTAGAATCAATACATGGGATGACCTTGCAACTAGGCCCTTCAACATAATGATACTATGCATATGCCCTCGATATAATATCCTATATATGCATTCTAATGCCTAATTATTGTTGTTTCCGACCTCTTTAACCTATAGGTTTGGTTTTATTTTCTTTTCCTTTCCTACGACTATTCATACACTCCTATATGCTTCACACATGCATCCTAAGTGCTTTAGTAGAAGCGAGAGGAGAGTCTACCACGTTTTTTCCCTATAGGGAGATCAGTGGTTAGTTATGTAGGTTGATTCCACTTTCATATTTAATTATTAGGCCCCAGTAGTACCAGATATAATGTAACTATATAGCACTATATCGTTCCTTCATGCCCTTACAACCTCCTCAACAACGTCACCAAAAATGTTGACTATTCTAAATTTCTGTGTAGGATAATTACAACACTTCACATTTAAATGTCAATCTAGTGGTCATCTACTATTTAAAGAATATGTGCAAAGTATATGTAGGTAAGTGATTCCTTTCTAGTGATAGTGACCTTCTAATGGTCACATAGCTAGAAAATTCACATTTACAAATCAAAGCACACTTAAACAATCAAAAATAGGAACTTAATGCAATTCACCTCACTCTAGGGATTGACAACAAAGGTTCAATGAATCAGAAAATTCTAATGGAAAAGTAAATAGTTTGGCATCGTAATGTTTACAACAAATTCCTATCTCAACAAACGAATATATGTAAGCAATATCAACTAAGCTACTTCTACAAAAGTAATGACCAAACCATTCAACAAATTAAGCTATGTTGCAAGTAACATAAATTATGTTGATAACATCAATCAAATTGTACTATGAGTAACAAAATGGAAGTTATCAATTGAATTGCAATACAAGTAATAGGAAAAGGACCACACCGTGAGCTTTAAGAAATAAAACAAATTTCAAATAAAATTACTCAGGCCACCTTGCAAGTAACAATATTTAAATCATTCTACCATTAATTATCTGTCAAGCATTCATCAAACTAACCAATGAAACATAACCTCAATCCCAATAAATTAATCTGATCAAGGTAATATGTGCAAATAAAAACTGCTGCTAAATAACAATTTCTCACATAATCAAATTGTAGAGAAATTATGAAATTCCTAGAATAAATCTAATTAATAGACAAAAGTGTAGCACCTTACCAATGGACGAGGACCTCCTTCACCAATCAGGGTTGCAAAGGATTACTAATAGACTAATACTTCATAAGATGGATAATTGCATAATATATTATGTATAAAAGTAATACAACAATGATCTCATTGAACTTTGTTTACTGATACAACCTGAAATCCTTGTTAATTTTTCAACAACCAGAAAACCCCAAATGTCACTTAATTTAAGAAAATTAGATGAAAAGTGGCTCAGTAAAAATTCAAAACTGAATAATACATATTAAGGAAAGAGTATATCATGTATATTTATGTATTTACATCAGTAGTTCAAAAAATAATTTGTTACATTATTTTCCAAATTATAATAACAACTTCAGACACTATTTGTTCTCGACTTGACTATTTTTTCTAGTTTCCTTCTTGAGCAAATCAATCAAAGGCTAGATGCTCAAGCACCCAAAAAATTACAGGAATGATATATTGTTTCTTTCAAAGTAAAAATAGTGGAATTAACATCACACAAAAAGAGATCATAATATGATTTCTATCCCTTGAGCATTACAACCAATCAAATTCACTTTTCTAAACCATCAACATGAGTAATCCAAAACTAGGTGGAAACTACTTAACGATCCCATATTATCACTTGAATAATATGCTTTGTAGGCAATGTCGTTCGTGAGTAAAAAATATGGATTATGAAAAAAATATCATTAAGAAAAGGGGTAACATAGGATATTAAAGATAGTTTCAGGACAAGATAAATCAATAAGAAAGGGTGCAATTCAAGGATTCAATAATACTCCAAATATTCCTCTTTAGGTGATCCCCCTTATGAATACAAATATTTGAAATGGTTGGAGGTAGTCTTTTTTAAATCTTTAAAGCATGATATTTTTGTGTCATCCTCCTGAGTAAATCTAGTAATATATTTTGACGCTCACACATCTGAGCCTATTGGTGGAAAATTTTGGATTTTTCATCCCCTGTTCGAAGCAATGTCTTATTTAATTCACTTTCTATTCCCCCTCATCCTTCCTATTTTGGATGAAGAGGTCTTGGGCTAAATACTTCTCTAGTTGGAGTTTTTCTCTTGTTATCATATTTTGAGTAATCCAATTGGCCATAAATTCTTGCTTAACTTGGATCTCCTGATTTTTTGAAGTAGGAGAGAGAAATTATATCTTTTCCCAATCCTCGGGTTTGGTGCCTAAGTGGTTAGGAAGAATATTCTCGTTGTGAAAAGTGCTAAGTTGAGGGAATTTTAAATTTTGGATTTGTGAGTTGAGGATATCATTCCTTATTCACTATATCATTATAAACGGGACAATAGCCGTAAGACCTAGGAGTATGTATGATTGCCTTAACTAAGTTCCATAAACTTGTAAATAAATATAATATGCACAAGGGTTTGAAGTATAAGTATCCTTGGGACATGATTTCAGCAGGAATTGAGATTCTCCTAGGGCCTCTATAATGTGGAATTGATAAGAGGTGAGATAGCATGAGGTGCTACCTCACAAAACATATATTTCCTTTTGGATTGAAGAGGAGAAGATATATGGGGATTGGAATGGTTATTTAGGTGGTCGGTGGGTTTGTCTGGTTGAGTTTTAGAGGTACAATTTTCCCTTTTGGTGTTATAGTCCTAGGTCAAGGGATATTTCATGTTAGCAACTAGATTTGGTTTGATTAAAGATGATTTTTTTATGTTTCTGTGTGTCATACTGCTAGTAAGTTCAATGTGAAATTATTTGTTATTTTATGTAATGTTAGGCATATTATAGTTTCATCCATATTAATGACTTGGCCATGTAGTTTATGTTATTTTGTTTGCATGTATAATGCATATGCAAGGCATCTTTATTATTATGATATCGATGTTATCAAACATGCAAAGAAGAGATGTCTATTAAAATAAATCTTCAAATTAAGGTAGTTAGAGTTGAATTATGGTAGTGTGATCCAACCTAGGGTGGCTAGGTATATACATAGTGTCACCATATACTTAATTCCATTAGATATTGTCAATATTCCATCATTAAACAAGTTGGGGACAATGCATATTGGTTGGATCTACAATCTAAGCTAGGTATCACAAAGTTGTTAATGTCAATGATCCCAAGATATATGAACAACAAAAATTGGAAAATAAATTTCATGTCTTCCATATTTCATATGACATTCTATATTTCCATCCCCTTGTCTTAAAATATACCTTGTTAGATGTGCATCACTGTTCCAGTAGACAAGAATAACATTCTTCTTATCTTATTGGATGTAAATGGTGATGACCTACCTAGGAAAAATTGCTCTCTAACATATACTTTTGGACATAGTTCCCTCATTTGGTTGAGAAAGAGGGGGCACTCTCTTCATAAATAGGGGGGAACTCTCCTCTTAAATAGGAGATAATTAATATTGATCAAGAATGCATTCTACACAATGGATAGCTTCTATAAATTAATTTAATGATGTTAAATAAATGCATAATCTCTCTATAGAAGTAGCGGATGTGTCTTAATTAAATTACTAAGCGGTTATTTTTTACCTTCTTAAGCCAATAATTGAGATGACTAATTTGTATCTCTTACCAAGATTTCAATGGAGAAATAAAGAATTAAGTTATCACATTTTTTGTTTCATTTCCTTTAAATATATATTTTTTTTCATGTGTCAAGATAAACAATCCTTAAATTTGTACTGCAGGAATCACATGATATTTGCAAAGGTACATTAAAGAGAAAGGTAACTGAGAGAAACATTATCATAATTTATGACAATGTATGCAAGTAATGGTTTGTAATCAAATGATATAATGATGATGTTGATTAACATCCACTGAGACTAGAAGTGTTTTATCTAGGATCTAAGTTGGGTTTACACAAGATATTTTAAGATAAAGTTGTCTTTATCTTCAACCATCTTAGTGTTACACAGATGATATATTTATTTTGTACCATAGTGTTTTGAGATTTATCGAATGCCTAGTCTTAATATGTAGTGTATAAGAATTTTCTCTTATTTTAGCAATGTTGATTTTCTTCTTTGTGCTAGTCAAAATTGAGAGACACTTTTGATCTTCTAGATAAGGCTTAAATACCTTACCGCAATATCTTAATTTTTCTTTTGTTTCTCTAATATTTTATCACACAAAAGATTCTCTTTAAATTTAGATGTAAGAGTATTTTTATATTATTAGAATTTTGCATCAAACTTCTTCCTGTATTCCCTAATGATTTAGCCAAGATTTGACATCTTGATGCAATCCATGCTTAAGGTACTAGTGGTTTTGGAAAAGGTTTGAAGCAATTTTGATAAGCCTATTCTCATTCATGTTGTTTATCTTGTTATTGTACATGAAGTACCTAGTCATAGTTGTGCTCTCAATAGGGAAAGACTCATGTATAAAGTGAACATAGAATTAAATGTTTTTGTTTCAATTTTGAAGTTATAAATTATAAATTTCCTTCTTTGAAATCTACTTTGTATTGATGTTAATTGATCTTTAGTCCTCTTGAAAAATTTGTGAAAATGTGAAGTAAATGTGAGTACAAGATTTCATTTTAAAATCCTGGATTAGTTACTCATAATAACTTGTTGTGGGCTGGTATGATTAAACTAAAGGGTTATAGTGGGCCAGTGGGATTTACCTAAACAATCGAAATCGGTCCATATCTCATATGTATGAGTTCTTTTAAACATATATATAGCGTCAGATTTCATACTTTTGTGATCCATAGATTAGATAAATGTCTTTCCGGATTAATAGACCAAATCCTAAAGATGTGATTAATCCAAAAATACATTTATCATATATATATATAATATTTTTCAGCTATTAAGAAAAATAAAAGATATAATATTTGTGAACTTTATAGAGAATTAGAGACACTGCTTTCACCTACTAGTATGATGAAAAAGAATGGTACCACTGTTTACCAAAAAAAACTTTGAAATTATAATATAAACCACATTTTAAACATTTAAATTGTAAATCTGGATAATTTGAAAATGATGAATTTTCTAAAATTGCAAAATATTTACTTACAAGCTGTAAAAAAATTTAACTCGAAAAGCATGATGCTGATTTCTATGCGTGGAAGCCAGCTCATAATAATCTAGGCAATCCGGCTTTTAAGCTACAAGTATAGCCCTGGTATACAAGTATGCCCTCTTAGATAAGCTCCGGTGTCTAGCATCTTATATGACATGAATTTTATAATAAAGTACTTGGGATTCTAGGCAACTCCAAGGCAGTTTATTGTAATTTGACTTCCCGATTTATCGTAATTTGACTTTCGAACATTTGGAGTCCATTGGATCCGTGGTGTAACGGAGTCCAATATGTAAAATATCACACCATTTGCCAGCTATGCTCATCGAATTTCGATATATTCCATTCGAGGTATGCGTGATCATGGCATTTCTAGGTGCGTTATAAATTGGGAGTTACTGTTACACAAATCATTACAGTTTCATTGTGCATTTTAATCTGTATACTGCAGCAGCAACAGCGGAGGAGGGGTTCAAGGGCAAGCAGAAGAAAATATTTAGAGAGAACCCCCCTCCATTCTAACAACATGAATTCGAAGAAGCAATGGACCAGTATGTTCATAAAAACCTCGTCAGGCAATCAATTACCTGAAACGTCTGATTCTTCCACGATGAGGTTGCCATACTCTGAACCAGGTAAGCTGCAATAACCACTGCGCTGCAACTCCAAACTTAATCCAGTTTGCCCAGATGCCGGGTATAATATAGACTTCTACTTCATTCGACACATCTAGACGCATAGACCGAATGCAGTTCAATACACATTTTATTTTTCCATGCAATAGTTAACACCTTTTCAACAGACCTTTTATCCAAGGGTATTAAACATTATCACTCATTACAAAAAATTCAAAATAAACATTCGATTTTACAACTTTCTTGAATCTCAATTTACAACGTTTTAGCCATTTATGTCAAACGCAATTGGCAATATGAGTCCAAGTATCCGAATAGAGTTTTGACAATTGATTCAATTGATATATTTTACATGCAACAGGTGAAACAATATCACTGGAGAGGGAGATGAGCCAGCCCAAAGCGAGGACCAGATGGAATCCAAAACCAGAGCAGGTACGGATATTGGAAGCTATTTTCCAATCTGGCGTCGTGAGTCCTCCAAGAGAAGAAATAAAAAGAATCAGAGCTCAGCTACAGGTGTTCGGAGAAGTTGGAGACGCTAATGTGTTTTACTGGTTCCAGAACAGAAAGTCCCGATCAAAGAGAAAGCCACGATTGCCAGCTACACAAAGATCTAAATCTAGGACCCAGTCTGGGACCCTATCTTCAACTTCATCTACATCAACATCAGCATCTGTTAATTCTAAACCTGTCACGGAAATTTACAATAGTTCACCCAATTCCATGCAATATTTCTCCACTTCTACAGTGCCAGTTTCTTCATTTGCCGAGAATGATTATAACATGCAGGCCCTGTACGAAGAAATGAGTAAAACATCAACATCTGTTCCGACTAAAACTTTGCCAAACCCTTCTAATAGTCTAGCCAATGCCATGCAGGCTAACATTGGAGATCAATATTGCTTCTCTTCTGTGCCGCATGCTCCACTTGATTCATCTGCTGGGAATGATTATGATCATCTGCAAACATCAACATTTGCTCCGTGCGAAACTTTGCTGAACTCTTCCAATAGTCCACTCAATTTCATGCCGGCTAACAATATTGGAGATCAATATTGCTTCTCTTCTGCGCCTCATGCACCACTTTATTCATCTGCTGGGAATCATTATGATCATCTGCAAACATCAACATCTGCTCCGTCTGAAACTTTGCGGATTCACTCTTCCAATAGTCCACTGCCGAATAACATTGGAGATCAATATTGCTTCTCTCCTGCTGCGCCCGTTTGTTCATCTGCCAGGCATCATTATGATCTGCCTACCTTGTACGATGAAATGAGTAATATTAAGGAACTCTGTAACATGCAAGTAATAGAACCACCCGCAGCAGCAGAAGGTCAAAGCATACTGAATGAAGGTACAATATGCACTGATCATTCTCATTCTCATGTACTGACATGAAGATGCGGGAGTGCATGTACGCATAGACATTTTCTGATGTTAATCTTGGTGTGCAGGAATAGGAGGCGTGCAATTAGAGGGCTCTATCATTAACCCCAACCCATCAATAACTGTATTCATCAATGACGTCCCAACAACAATCCCTTCAGGGCCTATAAATTTCAGGGATTTCTTCGGGAATGATGGTCTTCTACTACATTCCTCTGGCGAGTCTGTTCTACTCAATGAATTTGGACTCACAACCCTGGAGCATGGAGCTACTTATTTCTTGGTATGCTATATATAATTCTCATTCTGTAGAATCAGGCACGAGGCCAATTACATCTCAAAACATTGATTGTATAAAAAGGAAGGTTAATTCTGATCACTCTCCGTGTGCGTGTGTTTGCTGGCAATTTTTGCAGATATGAAGGAATTTTTCATGACAAACTGGAGCTCCTAGTTTCTCCATGGCCCTATTCAATCTTGGCTTAACTTCTACAGCTTCAGATTTGATATGTTGAGCCTATGTATTTCATAAATTTTCCGTCGCTTGATTAAGAATAAGCGTCTGTGAAAAGAAATGCATGTTGCAGACTGCAGTACTGTCTGCAAGTTGTGAGTCGTAGTACTGGAGACTCAGTGCTTTCCGTCCTCCCCTCACGTTCAATTATTCTTTTGTAATTAATTCTCCGCTCACACATTCAATTATTCTTTTGTAATTAATTCTCGGCTCCCACATGTTGTTGAGATATGCAATTGTACATACATAATTCATTAATTTTAAGATTCTTTTAGCGACAGTAAAGTCTAATCCATCGCTGGATGGAAACATCATGTCCAACTCTTTATCCGAGCATTACAGTGCCCCAATTTTTTTGTGGGCACCCTCGCAGTTGGCAACAGTCAACTACCCTTTTGTCCCACTGTCTTCCGACTCCGTTTTGGATAACATTGTTTTCATAAAGGCCTTTATGTGTGGTTCTAAAGATCTTATAAATTGGTTTTATCTTTTCGATTATCTTATCCAATGAAATTTTAACTTTCTGTATATATATAACCTGAATATGTTTTATTGGTACAAGTTCTAAATTATAAAAGATTACCTTCCATTTCCTGCACTGCAAGAATTTTCTCTCTTTTTTTTACAAGGTACGGTCGTGCATAAAATGTAAAACTTATCCGAAGCAAATTGGGTTGAGTTTTTGCCACAAATATATCCTTTACAGCAAATCCTATAACCTCGGTTTCTGAATTAGTCGTCTGTTTTTCCATCATTATGTGACTTAAATTGATATTCATTGGTTTTTGAAATGGTGATACGCTTAGTATTATTTGTTTTTAAATTGATATTCATTGGTTTTTGAAATAGTAATACGCTTCATTACGTGAATATTGTTTTTTTGAATATTAAATTAAATTTCAATCAAGGATAATTTTTTTTTTTTTTGATAAAATAATTTGTTTAACAATAACATACTCTTTTCAAGATGGTACGAACCTCTCTTTTAAACCCACAAGTAACTCACCTCCTCAACCCTCTCCATTCCCATAACCACAGCCACATTTTTAATATATGTTATGTTACGGTGTTTAAATTTAAACTTTGGAAAAGTTTAAATTTCAATTTTGGCGGTTTAAATAGGCGGGAAGAGTGAAAAGCACCTCCAACGAAGGCATTTCAAATTACCCATAATTTAAACTTTGGGAAAGTTTAAATTTCAATTTTCGCGGTTTAAATAGGCGGGAAAAGTGAAAAGCACCTCCAACGAAGGCATTTCAAATTATATATAAGGCAGATACATGACGATTCTCACGGTCTCATCTTCGTTTTCCGAATACCTGTTTTATAATCTTGGAGCTTCCAAACTGGCTGTTGCCTGAATTTCAATTCTCTCTCATGCTCTACAGATCAGAGGCGAGGGATTCATCGGATAACGTAATCAAAAGGACCCTCGGCCTGCTGTTGTGCCGTTTAATGACCTCGCGCCTATTCCCTCGATATGGGTCGCCGGCAGCAGCAGCAAAGAGTGCAGGGTTGGACGTTATAATATGTTGGAACAGCTGTACTTGACCTTCTCGGTTTTTAAGGCTTGAGGGTATTTATCTCTCCTCCCCTTTGAATTTTTTTATTCACTTTTCAAATTATTAATGAGCCATTCCCACGAAGTTGCGTCACTTTTCATATAATTGCCCCACTCTATGCTTCACCCAGATTAACTTAACTTCTTCATCCGATGTCAGAAAGCCAAAACGATGGCCTCTCCTGGTTAAACGAATTATATGAATGCCGTTTCACCAACAAACTGGATCGATAAGGAAGAAAAGCCACGCCGCCCTGTCAAAACACTAAAATTGAATGAAATGCTTAAACACTTAAAAAAAAAAAAAAAAACCTACACAAAGTTTATATAAACAATCTATGAAGTGTAATCATTATCAAAATCAGACCTAAGCCTGGAAATGCTAGCGTCTAGAGTTGTTTTTAAGAAGCCCTAGTACCTACTCTTAGTCTTGTTTCACTGTGGAGACTCCTCTTGGAAGCTCTACGACCTAGGGCCTACTCAAAATCTTTTTTTACCTTCTAAACGGTAGTCTCTCCACTTAGCAAGTCCAAAGTCTTGTTAAGGAACGCTAAGGGATAGGAAATTCTTTTCTACAAGTTGACTTGCACAACTATAATAGAAGAAAACACTGAAACAGAGTAAAATACAGTGGTTGCAGCAACATTTAACTGGTTAAATATCCAAAACCTTATCGCAACTAGCAATACTTTATAACACGATTTTAAAACATTAGAAGTAATTGATATTATTTTATATTATGATTCAAAAATAGAAGTAATTTATATGGAAATTGCAACTCCTTCACTAAAAAAAACTTTTCTTATACTAATATTTACATTTACCATAGGTTGCTAAGTAACACATAGTAAAAACTGTAACTTTGTTTTCACGTGCCCACCAAAATTCGCTCCAAGATTTTCTCCTCTTGTCACAATTCATTCAACCACAACTCATTCAACTTATTCTTCATTGTTAATTAAAAACACATATATCTAAGACATTAATACATGACAGACAAAATTTAATATACAACTTATTCTTGCTTCTTAATTCAAAACATATATTGCAGAGATTGTGTGAAACAAATAATTTCAATCCGCAAACTGCAAAAACATTTACTGAAGTATGGTATAATTGATATTTTCACCCGCTCACCAAAATTCATTCCAAGATTTTTTTCTCTATTCATATTTCCACAATTCATTCAACTTATTCTTGATTGTTAATTCAAAACATATATATCTAAGACATTAATACATGATTCACAAAATTTAATACATAACTTATTCTTGCTTCTTAATTCAAAACAGATATTGTAGAGATTGTGTGAAACAAATAATTTCAATCTACAAACTGTAAAAACATTTACTGAGGTATGGTATAATTGATACTTTCACCCGCCCACCAAAATTCGCTCCAAAATTTTCTCCTCTGGTCAGAATTAATTCAACCACAATTCCTTCAATTTATTCTTGATTGTTAATTCAAAACATATATATCTAAAACATTAATACACTACAGAGAAAATTTAATACACAACTTATTCTTGCTTCTTAATTCAAAACATATATGGCAGAGGCTGTGTAAAACAAAAAATTTCAATCGGCAAACTGCAAAAACATTTACTGAGGTATGGTACAATTGATATTAATTTTCCCGCAAGTATTAATTGCACTCCACTGTCTGTCCGTAACCTACTGAATTTTATTTTTAATTTTAGTTGTAAATACATTTTAAACAAGAACCTCGTTCCCTGCCTTTATTTTGAAACGAGGCAATGTGCATAATGTGTGTGTCCTTTATGTATTCCACTTCACTGCAACTGAAATTCACATAGTAATACTATCTGCTGATGTTTGCGTACTGTTTGGAGAAGGCATAAATAGAAGACAATTATTTTTACATAAAAATAAGCATTTCTCGTATGTCTATGAAATTTTCCTGATCGTTCCTTGGGCTGAGTTCCCACTGCTGCCCACCTGGCACTCTTAATATTGAAGTACATATCATTACCAGCCTCAGCTCTTCTAAATCAATTTTGAAAATTACAAAAATATATATATAGCTCATTGAAGAAATGCAAAAACTCAGAAAAGTTATACCCGACACTTATTTCCGTTTAAGTCTTGCTCAAAATCAATTTGGAAGGGTAGAAAAAACCCAAATGCAGTTAAGCCTTCTTTCTCGTTTAAAGAGGATCTATTGCCCACTGAAAAAAATAAATAATAAAACTCAGAAAGTTATACTGGTCACTGGTTGCTAGTTAAGTGTTTACATCTCGACAATAGTAGTATTTTAAATTATGAAGTCAATTAACCGATCATAATTCACATAATTCACTTCAGAATTTTTGTTTTTAAATTTAAAAATTATATGCAAACGGAAATGGTTACATGTTTGCCAATATTTATATAATAGTTTTCAAATCAGCAATTTGGAAATATGAAGAGATATTTTTCAAATCAGCAGTTTGGAAAAATGAAGCGATACAATTTTCGGTGGCCTCGTCAAGGGTTAAGCTGGGAAGAGGAATATTTTCAGTTTAAGATGTTTCTAATAACACACTTAAACAGGATCGGAAGCTCAATTGCTCAAACGTATATCATTATAATGGATCAAAACAAGTAAGAATAGCTATGCAAATTTTTAAGCTGTGAGACACACATTATTGACACATGGCTCCCAGCGAAATTTAGCTTCTTTAAAATAACTCAAAATGGACTTTCACATGAGAGATTATTCTCCAAAACTCCCCCTCCAAACTCTATGTTTTGCATATATTTTCTTGTTTTCTAGCGTTAACTTTAGTTTAGTTATCTCTTCCAATATGTCCGGGTCTTTACTTATTGCTGCTTGAGCTTTTCTTTTCAGTTGTGTATGATCTAAAACCTTATTTTTGTGTTCTTTCATATTTTCTTACATTATCACATAGTCTTTAAGAACTTTGATAGTTCAGTTAATTTCCTCTGTTGAATTTTAAGTTATAGCGATTGCAATGTTTACATAACTACTTTCCTCTTTATTATACATTATTTTTGAAAGCAATGTTTCCATAACCACTTTCTTCTTTATTATACTTGGGATTTGAAAGCAACTCTCCAGTAAAAGTTAATTTAATTCAACTTTCACTACTACATTATGTTAACTGGTTTTTGTTGCTGCAAACACAATTTCAAGTTTATTCTTGAGACATGTATATGTATATGGACTTTAGTATCTTTACCACACTCATGCTTTGGATCTTGTACATCATAAATTTTTCCTTCTACAGTATACATGTTTATAGTGTTTAAGACAACTAGAGTCTCTGTGTTTGCTTCAGTAGGCTCTTTCATAATGTTTCTCATTATGTCTGCGCTATCAAAATCTTTTATATTTTCTTCGTAACAATTTTAGACTCATTATTTTGTATACCTTCCTCTTCTTCAATTGGAGGATTTCTATAACTTCGCTCTTTAATTGCATGTCATCTCTAGAAGGTTGCAAGCTTCATGAGACATAGTTGTTGTTGCTACAATTTTGAGAACCATATTACTGTCCAAACCTAATTGAATGAGAAAAAATGTAGCTACATTATTGTTCTATTAGCTATAAGTTGATCCATTTGATCCTATGTCATAGCATCATAGGTTTCTTAACTTGGGGTTATTCATATATTGACGAGAATTGAAAATGAAAAAGAAGTGGAGCAGAGGATTTCTCTTCTCCATATTACGAATGAGTTAAATAAGATTACATGGGAGGAATCAAAATTAAATGACTGTAATGAGAATCAACTAAAATTTGACTAAGTGAAACTGAATTGGGACACTTGGATGGATGGTTTCGACACTTAGCAGGTGGTTGGAATTAGAATCTACAACTAGATTTAGTTTCCTTCTTCCCTTCTTCCAGATTCTATAGCCTCTAAATTGTTTCAGCATTTTCTTCTTCTTGTATTTTTCAAACCTTTGTTTCTTCATTTACTAGTGTAGGTCTTATATTCTTCCAGGTTGTCTAAGCATGTCCTAGACTTCTTCAAGAAATTACGTGTATGTGGGTTGCTGCCATATATTGTCTCTTGTAGTGCACTTTTCATCATCAATCTACTGCAAGAAAAGATGAGAATAATATTTTATCTCTTCAAAACTCCAATACTTAAAAATTTCATTAACGTGTTCGTCATGCATGACGTGTTCAACATTCATATCTACAGCTTCTGTGTGGACCTCATCTAGACATGGTGTTGCAAGCCATGTTTCAAGAAAATTTGACTCTTTTTCATAATCATCATGTGTACCTGCACACTGGAAATCAAAGTTAGAATTAAAAATATTTGCATAATGACATTGGTTCTGGTCTTTCTACTATGAAATGTCAGATTTATCCTGTTGTGCTTCAGTCTCTTCTTTTGCATCTATCTCTATTTATCCTTTCCCTTTGCAGACTTATTTCTTTGCATCTGTATTTATCTTTGTCTATGTCTTTATCTTTGTCTCTCTCTCTGTCTCTTCTTCACTAACATGTGTTGTTGCAAACAGGTTGTCTTCCACTGACTCAAGTGGGGTTATCTCACCAAATAATATCATGATAATATTATGTTTTTGTTGCATAACCTACAACCAATCATCATTAGCCAAAAATTCTCTACCAAAATTTACATAAAAAATATTAGTCACTAGATTTACCATAGTATTTTTACTCTCATCAGCAAGCTCTACTGCTGGAATTACCAAATCATCATCAGGAAGATTTCTTACTGGAATCATGAAAGCATCATTAGCAAGCTCTATTGATGGTATCATCAAGTCGTTATCTGCAGGTTTTGTTGTTGGATTCATCAAACCATCATTAGCAAGCTCTGTTGCTGGAATCACCAAGACTTCATGAGCATGTTCCATTGCTAGATACATCAAATTGTCATCGACAAGCTGCATTGCTGGATTCACCAAAGTTTCGTCAACAAGATGTATTGCTGGATTCATCATATCTTCGCCCACTTGTGGCTTTGCATAGTGAGGTTCATGAGCATCTTCGTGCTGTTTATCTGTTGCTTCTACACTTTCTTCACAGAAATCATCCACTTGTGGCTGAGCACAGTGGGATTCAATAAACTTTTCATCTTTTTATAGATTTGTTGTTATAGATCCACCTTCATCTCCAACTTCAATGGTCTCCCTTGCACCAAAAAACCTCTCAAGGGTATCCCAAGCCTCCTTAGATGTCTTGGCATCTGAAATCAAGGGAAGAATGCTGTCATCCAAAAATTATTTGATGCATTTTAATGCAAAGGCATCATTTTGCCTCTTCACTTCTAGATCTAAAAAGATCTCAGACCTCTCTTGTTGTCCCTTTAGCCTCTTCTCTTTTCCCATTGTTGAGTATTCGTTGACTGCGGCTCAACAAGAAAGCTGATTTGTAGACATATTTTGTGGTGGCTTCTTCGTTGCTCTTCCACAAACAAATATACTTGAAATTTATCTACAACCACAATACTTTTTGAAAAAAAATTATAAACTCCTCTTCAAAGAAGTTAAAACCCATATATATGAACATTTATATGAGAATTTTTATTTTTATTTTTTTAAATGGCTTACGCATATCTTCAAATACGTATATCCAAAGTGGCTTATGTAAAACAAAGTCTCTTTGTACCTTCACGAGCCTACGTGTGTCTCTTTGTTCCGTCATAGGACTGCGTATGGTTGAAATCGTCGTAAGTAAAGTGTATTAACACTACCCACTCTGCTACTTGACAACATGTCTTCTAACAACCAAGGAGTTGCGACAAGAGCCTGAGATTTCCCTTGCTTGAAATTTTTTAAAACTTCGTTAACACACAAAGATCATCGATATTTTTGGTGTTCTTTTCGAACTTCAGAGTTATGCAACAAGGTCACACCGGCACGCATCCATCATACTTTTGTCGCATTGAACGTGCTATGGATCTGAATGGCGTAAGTTTTAGCTCGATCGACGCGACTATATTATTCGCATCCACACCGATCGACACTTTCTTACTACACTAGCGTTAGAACGATCGACACATCTGTTCCTCTAGAACATGGGTTGATTGGTTTTTTTAATTAGAAAAAAAACTGATTTGTCTTTTTTTACTTAAAAAAAAATAAAAAATTCTAAAGCTCTAATTAAAAAAACAAAAACTTGGGCCAGTTTTAGGTAGGAGGCTTCTACAAATTTCTTAAAACTTCTACTACTCTCTGATGGAGTCTTATGCAGGCTCACCTCTTCTCTCTGCTGCTCCAACTTCACTCATGTTTCTACTCTCTCAGGGAGTCTTATGCAAACTAGCTCTCATACCATTACAATAATTGAAAATGAAAATGAAGTGGATCAGAGGATTTATCCTCTCAATATTATGAATGAGTTAAATGATATTACATGGAAGACATCAACATTAAATGACTATGGTGAGACTCAACTAAAACTGTACTAAATGAAACTGAACTAGGACACTTGGATGGATGGTTTCAACACCTACCAGGTACTTGAAATTAGAATATCCAACATTTACTTTAAGCCTTTTCTTTAATCAACTTCACTAAATGGTGGACTAGTGCCTACTTTAATCTCATTCACTTTAACGGTCGTTAGCTCTCAACTATGACTAGAAGCTATGAAAATCTTAGAAAAAACAAGAAAAAAATCCTAGAAATGAGGTACGCCTCCTCTCTAAACAACTTTTCTTGACCAATGGTGCTCCAAAACACTAACCACTAGGGATGCATCCCTCTTTCTCTCTATATGGAGCCTAACAACATAATGCATCGGTGACTTACAACACATTGCATCAATGGATCTTAGTGGTTTTTTATGATGGATATGCAAATCGGCTAGTATATTGTCACTCTAGGACTATTCAAAGTATTGCGAACAATGAATGACTGACTGTCAACTTTGGTTGTGATAACAATCGTTGTGGCGACTATTAGAGGAGACTTCTCATGAATCCTTCAACTAATAATGATAATGGTGGCTCTACAAACTAAAACTAAAAACTCTTAGATACATAGTAAGGGTGGCTCACAAGTAATCAAGGTGAGTGGCCCTATGTCTCTTGTTGTGGTGGTATCTCTACTGGCTATGCATGACTCTTTAATAAATAGTGTGACTCTTCATACTGCAACTTTATAATCTCGAGTACTCTAACTAAATCCTTCTTTGCTTTTTCCATGGATCTGATGATGAAAACATCTAGTATAGAATGGATAGCGAATAAATCTACCTGTAGATGATGTCTTTCAGGTTGCTGACAGTAATGATGACTACGGTCAAGTTGCATGAAACATATGATGGATACGCCTTATAGTGGAGACCCCTGACTCCTCTCTCATCTTGATACAATGGAAAATCCTTAGGATTCTCACCTTAATCTCTTGGTATATGGGTTCACAAACCCTCAAAAAATGTTGGTTTCTTCTTACATACCAACGGACAAAAACTTAGGTTTGTATGTTGCTGATAACAACCACGCCTTTCAACGAAGGTGGAACATAATGATGAGATATCACACAACCTTATTAACTCCTTTAGCTCTGATAGAAATATAATAGATGGACACAGGATGAAACCAATAATTAACACACTTAAACGTGAGCTCCTGTTCAATTTCTTGATTCCATTTCTTAAATTTATATGATTATAATAACTCAAAACTACTAAAACTAACTATGATAATCTATAATTGACACTCACATGACACACACATCATTGAAGCCTAACTAACAGCTAAATTTAGCTTTCTAAAAGTAACTCAAAATGGACTTGATGAATTTAGTTCACATAAGAGATTATTCCTTAACAAATTTAGTTGTTTGAGTTAAGAATCATTTTTAAGCTAATTTTAGGCTAACAATTGGCCTTCTATGATGTAAGAGGACGAGGAACTACTTCAACACGCGAGCACCTAAACCTACATAGGCTTCGATAATCAATGAGATAGATAATTTGTTGGTCAATGGTTTATTCATTGGATCATTGGATGGTCGATGGAGTATTAGTGAGTGATGCACTAGATAGGTGGAGTTCTCATGTTCGATGCGCCAAACTTTTGTCTATTTACATGTTGAAAACAATAATTGAGATGAGGCAAACATATATAGTTGAGGACTACCTTTGTGGCCATCAATGAGATTGATCATATAAATATATATTTATGTTGGGAGTGGTAAAGAAATTACACAAAAGTGTTTATTATTTCACTTCTTTGTAGTGAAATTTATGATCTGTGTGATCGTACTAGTTTGCACTACACCAAAAATTTGACATAAATGTTTCGTTGTTTCTAATGTCAATTATGGGTTTTTAGTTTTTTATGGGATGACATTGCAATATTGTTGCATTAGGTTTCCAAATATTTATATGATGACATACCCAAGTTAGTTATTAAACGATAACAAAGAGTTTGATCATTTAAGGGAATGAGTCATACAAATGTTGCAACTATTATAATAGAGGGAAGAAGACTATAAATATGGTTTGGTATTAAAGAAGACAAAGTTAAAATGGCCTCTACTACAGAGGATGTTCGAGCACAACCTAAATTCTCTTATAGAGAGGAAAATATCAAGGATTTCATTGGACACCTAATTCTCTACGGGTAGCTGTGGAATTCGAATGGACAAAAGGAGTCCAAGTGACCTTGGAATGTGGAATCCAAGAATCACATCAATGTAATATAAATGTACATATATGAGTAATAGAAAGGAAACTAATGCTTATCTTTCCCTTGTGTGTGTTTTATCATGCATTACTCAACATGGTATCAGAGCCATAATGAGTGGCCTTCCTATGTGCGTTTTTATGTTCCCTTGACAACGCTGGTGTTTGAGCATAAAATTTGACCTCTGCACACTTCTCCTCTATTATAAATCCTACATGCGCTGCTCAGAAACACCATTATTTTCTTGCTAGCATTGACATATCATTTTCTGTCGCTATGAGTGTCTTTTCAGTCCTGCGCTCTACTTTCCTACACTCTCTGCTCCAATTCTATCACTCCTCTTCCATTCAAACCTATCCTTGCTAATTCTGGAAGTTTGTACAAGTAACACTTCCATATTCTAGTCTCTTCATATGCATTTCCTTTCATTCAGTCGACCCCAACGCCACCATATCAAATTCTCTACAATGCCTCATATCCTGACTTCTCATACCTGCATATTTGAAGTCGTCCCTCCTCGACTCACTTCCTCTGTAATATGGGCATCATCTGCATGTAATAGACTCACGCACTTTACTACACCGCTCCCCCTAATGGATCTAAACTATGACATTGCTCTACCCATGCTGCAAACTCTACCAAGGTTGTACAACTCCCTTTGATCCCACGCAGACTCCTCAACATCAGTTTCATGATATATATATCACTGGTACATACATCACCGCTCATAAGTATATATGCTAATCACACAAGAGTTTTTTGTATCAGGTGGTTCCATTTTTCCATCGCCAGCATATGCCCCAACACAAAAATTTATCCGGTGTGAAGTAGGCCATTCTGCAAGTGTGAAATTGCTTTCATTTTCAACCAAAGAGTTATTTTCTTAAATATATTACTCGAACTCAACTTGGTTGCTCAAAGCCTCGGCCTCTCGACCCTCTTTTCTAAGTTGGAATCAACCATGCGTAGTCTGCCTCACAATCACGTAGACACTTTGGATTGGTGCTCAGTTATAACCTCCCATGCTCTATCTCCTCCATACAGTCAGCTCCATCTTCCCGCAGCCTCCTCATACATATTTTTTTTCTCTCCACGCTCACTCTACAGTCCCTCACTCCACGCACTGGCTTCGCAGCCTCCCTTCCTCCTACATACACAATCGACACCATATCGACTCCTCTGCTCTTCGGTGACACTACACCACTCCCTCGAAATTTGTGGTCTTGGTATTAAAAGTTCAACATACACAACCTCCCTACACACAAATAGTGGCTCAGAGGCAGCTTTCGCACCAATCTGCCTCCAATAGGTTAATACCATAAACTGTTTAGCATGCTCATAAAATACTTTATTGATGACGCCGTAGTAAATCTCACCATCATATTGGTTTCTTCCAGCCCTAGTCTCAAATTGTACAAATTCAAGATCCTTATTGATTCTTCCAATGTACTCATAAAAATCCCTTTCGCTTACATCCGCGCTATTCTCACATAAATTTTTTAATATAAATTTGACCTCTTTCTTCCACAATGGACCGTGTGTTAGAAATTCGTGTATTTCGAGTTGAGTATCACCATTAAAGGTGTTTGGTGATCTCACGGTCCGAATTTTATGAAATTTAACAAGAACTTGAGTTTCACTCGAAAATTGATGATTCCGTAATTTAAACAGTTATAGTTGCAAAGAAATGGTTTTCCAGAGAATCCATTGAACGTCGTGGTGTATTACTTCTACAACTATCCACTCTTTTTTTGCCTAGCCATGGAGCCTATTATGTGTTTGATACGTTTGGAGGGTTTCTTCCACAGACCTATTAAGGAGAGCAAAGCTTGTGATTGTATGTTGTGTTGATTGGAAAATTCATCATTGGTTGTTGGACTAGAGGGTGGCTTTAACTGGTGAAATCAGAGAGTACCATTACAAGTACATTCACCAATGAAAAGCTTAATTTTGAAGGTATATCGTCACCTTCAAATCTTCAATAAATTTTGAAAATTAATATATATATATATATATATATATATATATATATATATATATATATATATATATATATATATATATATATATATTGTTTCAAAAATGAAAACTGTAAAAGTTATATCAAAATATTTCCTATCACTTCGTTTTGCTCAAAATCTGACTGAAGTGGTGAAAAACCAAATTTAGTTAAGCCTTCTTCCACCAGTAAATACTGTTTGTTCAAAAAAGGATAATAAACTTAGAAAAGTTATATTTGCTCATCTACACCAGCGTTTTCATCTTGATATTAGTTTTTTAAATTACAGGTCAATTAATCAACAAATTCACGATTTCGTTCTAGAATAGTGGTTCAATTTTTTTAACTAAAATTACATGCACCAAAAGTAATAATGTTGCCAATATTTTTATAATAGTCTTCAAATCAGTAATTCACGTATCGATTCTAGAATAGGTAGTTCATAATTTTTGTAATTCACGTATCGATTCTAGAATAGGTAGTTCATAATTTTTGTTTTTAAATTAAAAAATTATATGCAAACTGAAAGGGTTACATGTTTTCCAATATCTTTATACTAGTCTTCAAATCAGTAAATTGGAAAAATGAAGCGATACGATTTTCGACATCTAAGTGTTAAGTTGCTAAGAGGAATATTTTCAGTTTAAAATGTTTCTAATAACACACTTAAACTGATCTGATGCTCAATTGCTTAAACATATATGATTATAAAGGATCAAAACAAGCAAGAAATTCTATGCAAATTTTTAACCTATGAGACACATGAGACACATTATTTACACGTCTCTCAAAAAAATTTAGATTTTTAAAAATAACTCAAAATGGAATTTCATAGGAGAGATTATTCTCTAACACTCCCCCTGCAAACTCTAGGTTTTGCATATGTTTTCTTCTTTTCTCGCTTTAACATTACTTTATTTATCTCTTTCAATATGTTGTGGTCTTTACCTATTGTTGATTGGGCTTTTATTTTCACTTGTGTAAGATTTAAAACAATATTTTTGTGTTCTTTCATCTTTTTTTCCATTATCACATAGTCTTTAAGAAATTTGATGGTTCCCTTAATTTTTTCTGCTGAATTTTATGTTATAGTTTGAGTGGGTCTAATGGTTAAGAGCATGTGTTTCATCCTAAGAGCTCACAGGTTCAAAACCAGAGAGGGGTAGAGTATGTATGCCTTCTTAGACTTAGCAGTGAAATCATTGCACGGAGGTGGGTCCCTTGTTCCACAAGCAAGGGGGTCTCATACACTAGTTTGGTGTCTCTCTTGACCGTGAACTTAAAATTGTATACTAATAATAATAATTTTTCCATAACTATTTTCCTCTTTATTATGCTTCCCCTTTGAAAGAAATTTTTCCTTAACCACTTTCTTCTTTATTATACTTGGGCTTTGAAAGCCACTCTCCAATATAAGTTAATCCAATGTTACAATCAAATTTTGCTGCAAACACAATTCCAAGTTCATCCTTGAGACATGTGTATGTATATGGACTTTAGTATATTCACCACACTCATTCTATGGATCTTCTACGTCATAACTTTTTCCTTCTACAATATACATTCTTATAGTATTTGGGACAACTAGATTCTTTATGTCTTGATTATATTAGTTTTCTTCGGTAGGCTCTTCCATAATATTTCTGATTATTTCTATGATATCAAAGTCTTTTGGAGTTTCTTCAACAAATATCTTTGTAACAACTATAGAATCGTTATCTTGTATATCTTCCTCTTCTTCAGCTGGGATTTATATAACTTCGCTCTTTGATTGTATGTGATCTCTATAAAGTTCCAAGCTTCATGAGACATAGTTGTTGCTACTACAATTTTGAGAAGAATATTATATTGTCCAAACCTAATTGAATGAGAAACAATGTTGCTACATTATTCTTCTTGCTAGCAAGTTGATCCCTTTGATATTGTGTCATAGTATCATAGGTTTCTTAACTTGAGGGTTATTCATATATTTCAAGTCTTCACTTTAATCGCCTTCACTAAATGATGGACTAGTGGCTACTTTCACCTCTTTCACTTTAACGGTCTCTAGATCTTAACTATGACTAGTAGCTATGAAAACCTTACTAACAACGAGCAACGAATCCTAGCAACGATGTATGAATCCTCTCTAAACAACTTTTTCTTGACTAGTGGTGCTCCAAACCACCGACCGCTAGGGCTGCATCCCTCTTGCTCTCTTTATGGAGCCTAACAATGTAATGTAGTGGTGACTTACAATGCATTGAAAAAATGGCTCCAGGTGGTTTGAGATGATGGATCTACAAATAAGCTAGTATAATGTCACTCTAAGACTATTCAAATTATTGCGAACAATGAATGCTCGATTGTCAACTTCGGTTGTGACAACAATCACTGTGGCGATTCTCAATAGAGACTGCTCACAAATCTTTCAACTAATAATAATAAGGGTGGCTCTACAATCTGCAACTGCAAACTCTCAAATACACAACAATGGTGGCTCGCAAGCAATGAGGGTGGGTGGCTCTTAGTCTCTTTTGATGTGGTGGTAGCTCTATTGGATATGCACGACTCTTAAATAAGTAGTGTGACTCTACATACTGCAACTTTATAATCTCGAGTGCTCCAACTCAAGTCTTCTTTGCTTCTTCCATGGATCATATTACTAAAAATTCTAGTGAATAATGGTTAGCGAATAAATTTACCTATAGATGATGGCTTGTAGGTTGCTGATAGTAATGATGACTGTGGTTGAGTCGCACGAAACATATGATGGATACGACTTATGTTGGAGGCCCATGACTCCTCTATCCTCTTGATACAGTGGTGATTCTATAGGATGCTCACCTTAATATTTTGGTAGATGGGTTCACAAACCCTCAAAAAATTTTGGTTTCTTCTTACGTACCAATGGACACAAACTTAGGTTTGTGGGTTTCTCACAACAACCAGACTCTCAACGAGGGTGGCACACAATGATGAGATGGCATAAAACCTTCTTAACTCCTTTATCTCTGATAGAAATCTAATAGATGGACAAGGGAGGAAACCAATAATTAACAAACTTAAATGTGAGCTCCTTCTCAATTTATTTATTCAATTTCTTAAAGTTATATGATTATAATAACTCAAAACTACTAAAAATTACTATGATAATCTATAACTGACACACACATGACACACACATCATTAAAACCTGATTGATAACTACATTTAGCTCTCTAAAAGCAACTCAAAATGAACTTGATGAGTTTAGATCACATGAGAGATTATTCTCTAACAGTTTTATCCATTTGAGTTAAGAATCATTTTGAAGCTAACTTCAGGTTAACAATGTGCCTTCTGTGATGTAAGAGGACGAGAGACTGCTTCAACACGCGAACAACTAAACCTACTTATGATTCGATAATCGATGAGGTAGATAATTGGTTGGTCAATGGTTGATTCATTTGGATCATTGTATGGTCGATGGAGTATTAGTTTGTGATGCACTAGATAGGTGGAGTTCTCATGATCGATGCACCAAAATTTTGTCTACTGCCATGCTGAAAACAATAATCGAGATGAGGCAAACATTAATAGTTGAAGACCCATCAATTACATTGGTCATATAAATATTTATTTATGCTGGGAATGGTAAATAAATTACAAAAAAGTTTTTATTATGTCACTTCTACGGAGTGAAAAATATGATACGTGCGATCGTACTAGTTTTCACCACACCAAAAATTTCACATAAAACTTTTGTATTTTGTAATGTCGATTATGGGTTTTTAGGTTTTTTATGGGATGACATTGCAATATTGTTGCATTAGGGTTCCAAATATTTATGTGATGACATATCCAAGTTAGTTATTAAATGATGAATCTATGCCTTCCACGTAATACTATGTATCTAATACACAAGCTCATTTTTACACTTGCATGATTATTTTCATCAAATAATACCAGAGCTATAATACCAACTCTAGACATTTCTATTTGCATGTCACAATTTCTTGGTCAATTTTCTATCGATATGTGGGTCTAGTCTTCTTACTCATCCAATGGTCACAACAATAATGGCAGTGAATTTGATGTTGGTGATCCACAAAAAGAAAAAAGGTTAGAAATGATTTGTACAAGCTTCTCAAGTAGTACATTGTCATTCACTACTCATAGAATGAGGAAAAAAAATGCAAGATGATATAGACAACATGAAACATATACAAAATGACATGGAGAATGCCTTGGACCCACTTGAATCATGTTGTGATATGTTGCATAATTACTATAAGGTCTTATGCATTATGAATTCAAAGTTCCCCATCTCTAGTGAAAAGGAGCACATCCATGTTGTGAACTTCATCTAGCATGAGGCATCCAAACAAAACAAGAAGGAATCACAGTCAAACATGCACTCAGAGTAAGCCACCATGGTATTTAATCTCATTTTAATTCAAATCCACTTCACCCTTTCCATAGATAAAAAATCTTCCAACGGGAAAAGGAAGCATGCAATGCTTACGAAGTTGTGACAAAGATGTTTTATTTTTAGTTTATGCACCAAGGATTAAGATAGCATTATGGCTTTTCCTAAATAGAATATCATTTATGGATGATTCTAAAGAGCTTCAAGGAAACCACTTCACATGGATATTTGACTATGGTGTGTGTCATCACCCAATAGCAAGCAACAAACAACCATTGAAGTGTGTGTTTCGTCACCAACTTTAAAAAAAACCCATTGTTGTTTCTTGGAGTGGAGAAATATGTGCTTCCTAGGCTCCCTTAGGGTTTAAAACCCTTTGAATACACAAATAACTAGGACCCTCAAGTAGATATACCCACAATTTATTATTAAATCAATGGTTTAAAAATGTTGGATTCGGATATGTATAATTTTTTAGCCTTAATTTTTTTTCATTTTTTTTCATCTCAAATGTTTTGAAAGCTTTCAAAGATAAAAATGGGAAGTTTTCCTATTTTTACAGTACTTATATAGAGGGATATATGAGAGGAAAACTCTATTTCAAGCCTCCATCATTGCCTTCCCATGGGAGGAAGTTATGAGATAATATGAAACATTCTCCCCAACATTTTTACAAGAAGCTGTGAAACCGGTCTCGATATCCAATGGAAATATTTCAGGATAGGTGAGATTACAACACCAATAGAAATTTACAAAATGGCATATGTTTTAAAATATTTTTATGGTAGAAATATTGTGGTTTGCAAAGAGAATACATTCTTGAATATTTTTTAATCAAAAGGTTTCCAAGGTTGTAGGCAAGAAATTATAGTGTGTGTTGCGAGCCAAACTTTCCTACATCTACTCAATATTTTGTTAATATGAATTAGCAAGAAGAAACATCAAGAAAAATTCATTTTTATCACCAAGGATTATTCTACTCTATAAAAATGTGAATAGAAAATGGCTTGGCCATGTTATTATCATTCTTCTAACTCTAGATATGTAGACAACACATCAGTTTGGATCCCAAGTTTGTGGTTTAGAACTGCATTTGACACACGTAGAGGTTTGAATTAGATTTTATAGTCAAATTGTTTTATTTTTATTTATTTTTCTCTGAATTCTAATTTTCCAATACATTGTTTAATTCTAATTAATATTAAATGAAAAGTACTATCCTTTTTGGGTTTTATATCACACAATTCACCTACACAAAGAAATAGTGGCATGCCACCATGTGGCTCTTGTTTTCAATTTACAATGAAAATAAAAGATTTGATATTTAACAATACATGATTTTAAGAAGAAATATTTTAAAATATAACAAAATTATAATCATGAATATTAATAATAAATTAATATATTTCTTTATATATTAAAAAATTAATAATACAATAAAATAAAATAATAATACATTAATTTACACATTAACAAATTGACAGTATACTAACTATACATAGTCTATACGTTAACATAAATCTCCTACAAAACATTAATAATACATTAATTTACACATTAATACATTGATAATATACTGCAAAGGAAGTTGAAGCACAACCTAATTGATTTTATAGAGAGGATAATATCAAGGATTCCATGTATGAAAGTACGAATGTTCACTTTTGTGAATGAGAAAAGTTCTCAATCCTTTGTGAGGATAGTGAGGGAGAAGAGGTGGGACTAGCCAAAGGTCTCATGCACTGTGGAATAAGTCCAAATCTGCAGATGGTGGTAAGAGAATCAATGGAAAATTAAGAGCCTCACTCTCTTAAAAATAATCATTTTTTTTTATGTTTGGATCAAGAAGGAGGACCAATGTGAGAACCAATCATCATGAAGTAAGACAATGTGGTAATGTCTCAGAGTATCATTGTTAGGTCCTTATAATAATAGTGTATCCCATTATTTTTATTGTTAGTGTAGCCCCTTATTGTTATTTTTATGCCAATGTAGTCCCCATATTTTTATTATTGATTATTTTGCCCCATAGAAGCCTACTATTATTATTGTTGTGCCCTTACATTCTTATTGTATGTCGGCTAGGATTAAATTGTGACCCCTTGGACTCCTATATTTATAAAGGAGGTTTTGTCATTTGTATCATCCAAGAATTGTTCATTTATGTAATGTAAAGTAGCCTGCCCCCTCGAAGAAGGTGATTTATAAGTCGTTGATCTATATTTTCTTCTATCTTTTGAGTTGGTTTCATAACAAAAAAGAAGATACTAAGACATATGGCATAAAGAGGAAGATGATTCAAGAAGAGTATGAAAAATATTTTGATGATTTAAGGGAAAGAGTCATCCAGATGTTGCAAATATTATAAGAGAGGGAAGAAGACCATAAATATGGTTTGTTATTAAAGAAGAAAAAAGGTGAAATAGCCTCTACTGCAAAGGAAGTTGGATCACAACCTAAATGCTTTTATAGAGAGAATAATATCAAGGATTTCATGTATGAAAGTAAGAATTTTCACATTTGTGAATGAGAAAAGTGCTCAATCCTTGGTGAGGATAGTGAGGGAGAAGAGATGGGAATAGCTTAAGGTCTCATGCACTGTGGGATAATTCCAAATATTCATATGTTGGTAATAGAATCAATGGAGAATTAAGAGCCTTACTCTCTTAAAATTAATCTATTTTTTTTTAGTGCGGATCAAGAAGGACGAAAAAAGTCACAAATGTCATAAAGGATGAGAATATTAAATACGAGTGGGGAAAACTAGTTCCAAATACAAATGAGAGTATTGAATCACTCATAGAAAGCCTAGTGGACGTAGAAAATGGGGTAAAGCCATAAACGAAAGATGAGGTATCCTTTTCGAATCAGAAGCGAGGATGGGATGATTTTTTACTTGAAAAGAATTAGAGAGACCGTGATGAACAGTAATGGGGACAATTACATAATTCATCACATGATATAGCATAAAGACCATGTTACTGAAATAAAAAGTAAGAATTGAATTAGGAATAAAATCAGGAGGAAGGTGATGAATATGTAGAGAAAAATTTAAATAGACTTCTCATGAAGAGTGATGAGGACACTTAAAATATTGATGGAGCTAAAATCCTCAGAGGAGAGGTTGGTGAATTAGATGATAAACATTCAACATGTAAAATTTTGATTGAAAGAGAATGACAATAGGGCCATGTTGGAATAAGAAATCAATAATATGTGGATGTTGATGCAAAGGGTGTCTTTCGCGTACTACTATCAATCCAATACACAAGCTCATTTTTACACTTGCATGATTATTGTCATCAAATAAAATGAGAATTAGAATACCAACTCTGGACTTGTCTATTTGTATGCCACAATTGCTTGGTTATTTGTCCACATATATATGTGGGTATAGTCCTCATACTCATCCGATGGTCACACCAACAATGGTAGTGAACGTGATGTTGGTGATCCATGAGGAGAAAAAAAAATCATTCAATTTGTACAAGCCTCTCAAGCAGTTAATTGTCATTCACTAATTAGAGTGTGAGACACCAAACATGGAAGATTATCTAGACACAGTGAAACATATGCACAAAGATGTGGATAATGCCTTGGAAGTGCTTGAATCTCCTCGTGATATGTTACACAATTACTATAAGGGCCTATGCATCATGAAATCAACATTCCCCATATCTAGTGAAAAGGACCACATCCATGTTGTGAACTTCACTTAGCATGATTCCTTCAGATAAATTAAGAAGGCCTTACAGTGGAACATCCACTTACAGCAACCCACCATGGTCTTCAATTTGGTTGCAATTAAAATCCACATCGCCCTTTCCATAGATCAAAAATATGCCAACAGTAAAAATCAAGCATGGAATTCTTTCGAAGCCATGACCAAAATGTTTTATTTTTAATTTATGCACCACAAATGTGGCTACCATTATGCCTTTCTATAAAATAGCATATCGTTTTTGGATGATTCTGAAGAGATTCATAGAAACCAATTCACATGGATATTTGACTATGGTGTGTGTCATCACCCAATGGAAAGCAACAAACAACCATTGAAGTGTGTGTGTTGTCACCAACTTCAAAAAAAAAAACCATTGATATACCTTAGAGTGGAGAAATATGTGCTTTCCAGGCTCCCTTGGGGTTTCAAACCATTTGACTACATAGATACCTAGTATCCTCGGGTAGATATACCCACATTTTATTGTTAAATCGGTGGTTTAACAATGTTAAATTCGAATATATATAATGTTTAGCCTCTCTCAATTATCTCCTTTAATATTTTTTTTTCATGTTTTTTCATTTCAAATGTTTTGAAAGCTTTAGAAGATGAAAATGGGAAGTTTTCATACATTTCCAATACTTAGATAAAGGGAGATATCAAAGACATACTTTATTTCAAGCCTTTGTCACTGCCTTCCCATGTGAGCAAGTTATGAAAGAAGATGAAACATTCTCCCCAAAATTTTTGCAAGAAGCCATGAAAATGGTTTCGATCTCCAGTGGTAGTCTTTCATGATAGGTTAGATGACAACACCAGTAGAAATTTACAAAATGGCATATGTTGTTGAGTAACACACAATAAAAACTGTAACTGTTGTTTTCAATCGCACATCAAAATTTGCTCCACGATTTTCTCCCTTGTCACAATTCATTCAACTTATTCTTGATTATTAATTCAAAACATATATATCTAAGACATTAATACACGACACACAAAATTAAATACACAAATTATTCTTGCTTGTTAATTCAAAACATATATATCTAAGACATTAATACATAATACACAGGATGGGTGAACATCATTTTCTGAACTTGAAGAGGTTGTGTGAAGAAAAAACACTTGGGGATTACGAAATGACCAATTTTCCTCATTTTCATAACTTCATTTGCATGATGTCCTTGCTTGCAAGTTCAATCCTCAACCTGAAAAAATATTTACCCAAGTATGATCAGAAAATTAAATGTGATAGTTGATATTAATTTTCCAACAAGTCTTACTTGCACTCCGCTGTCTGCCCTTAACCTACTGAATTTTCATTTTCATTTTAGTTGTAAACATATTTTAAACAAGAACCTCATGGGACAACGTCCCTGCGTTTATTTTGAAACGAGGCAATTTGCATAATGTGTGTTTCGTTTATGTATTCCACTTGAATACAACTGAAATTCACATAGTAATACTATCTGTGTATGTTTGCATACCCTTTGGAGAAGGCATAAACATAAGACAATTATTTTTACATAAAAATAAGCATTTCTCGTATGTCTATGAAAGTAAAATGAACAGATAAATTTTCCTAATCGTTCCCACAGCTACCCACCAGGCACTCTTAATCTTGGAGTACATATCATTAACAACCTCAGCTCTTCGAAATCAATTTTGAAAACTAAAAAAATATATATATTGCTCACTAAAGAATGCAAAAACTTAGAAAAGTTATACTGGGCACTTATTCCCGTTTAAGTTTTTCTTAAAATCAATTTTGAAGGGAAGAAAAAACCCCACTGCAGTTAAGCCTTCTTCCTCTTTTAAAGAATAATTTTTTCCCACTAAAAAAAGGATAATAAAACTCAGAAAATTATACTTATCACTGGTTGCTAGTTAAGTGTTTTCATTTCCACAATAGTAGTATTTTAAATTATGATGTCAATCAACCAATTATAATTCACGTATCGGTTCCAGAATAGGTAGTTTAGAATTTTTTTTTTTAAATTAAAAAATTATATGAAAACGGAAAGGGTTACATGTTTGCGAATATTTTTATAATAGTCTTCAAATCAATAATTTGAAAAAAATGAAGCGATACAATTTTTGGTGTCCAGTGTTAAGTTGCGAAGATGAATCTTTTCAGTTTAAGATGTTTCTAATAAAAAACTTAAACCTGATCTAATGCTCAATTTCTTAAATGTACATGATACACATGAGACACATTATTGACCCATGAATCTCAGTGAAATTTAGTTTTTTAAAAATAACTCAAAATGTGCTTTCACATGAGAGATTATTCTCTAACACTCTCCCTCCAAATTCTAGGTTTTGCATATGTTTTCTTGTTTTCTAGCTTTAACATTACTTTAGTTATCTCTTTCAATATGTTGTGGTATTTACCTATTGTTGATTGAGTTTTTATTTTCACTTGTGTAAGATTTAAAACAATATTTTTGTGTTTTTTTATATTTTTTTCCATTATCATATAGTCTTTAAGAACTTTGATGGTTGCTGATTTTTTTCTTCTATTTTGAGTGGGCCTAATGGTTAACAACATGTGTTTCATCCTAATATTTCATAGTTTCAAAACTAGAGGGGGTAGAGTATGTATGCTTTCATAAACTTAACAGTAAAATCACTGCGTGGAGGTGGGTCCTTTTTCCCATAAACAAGGAGGTATCATACACTAGTTTGGTGTCTCGCTTAGTCGTGACCTTAAAATTGTATAATAATAATAATAATGTTTCCATAAATACTTTCCACTTTATTATAGTTCATGTTTGAAAGCAATGTTTGCATAACCACTTTCTTCTTTATTATACTTGGGCTTTGAAAGCCAATCCCCAGTAAAATTTAATCCAATGTTACAATCAATTGATGCTGCAAACACAATTCCAAGTTCATCCTTGAGACATGTATATTTATATGGACTTTAGTATCTTCAACACACTCATGCTATGGATCTTGTACGTCATAACTTTTACCTTCTACAATATGCATGCTTATTGTCTTTAGGAAAACTAGAGTGTTTGTGTCTTGTTTATATTAATTTTCTTCAGTAGGCTCTTCCATAATATTTCTCATTATTTCTGCGATATCAAAATCTTCTGGAATTTCTTCAACAAATTTCTGTGTAACAATTGTAGACTTGTTATCTTGTATATCTTCCTCTTCTTTAGCTGGGATTTCTATAACTTCGCTCTTTCATTGTATGTCATCTCTAGAAAGTTCCAAGCTTCATGAGACATAGTTGTTGCTGCTAAAATTTTGAGAAGCATATTATTATCCAAACCTAATTGAATGAGAAAGAATGTTGTTACATTATTCATCTTGTTAGCAAGTTGATCCCCTTGATCTTGTGTCATAGCATCATAGCTTGATTAACTTGGGGGTTATTCATATATTTCAAGCCTTCACTCTAATTGCCTTCACTAAATGTTGGAGTAGTGGTTACTTTCACCTCCTTCACTTTAACGGTCGCTAGCTCTCAAATATGACTAGCACATATGAAAACCTTACTAAAAACAAGCAATGAATCCTAGAAACTAGGTACGACTCCTCTCTAAACAACCGTCTCTTGACCAGTGGTGCTCCAAACCACCGACTGCTAGGGCTGCATCCCTCTTGCTCTCGTTATGGAGCCTAAGAATGTAATGTAGTGGTGACTTACAACACATTGCAACAATGGCTCAAGGTGGTTTGTGATGATTGATATACAAATAAGCTAGTATAATGTCACTCTAGGACTATTCAAAGTAATGTGAAAAATGAATTCTTGACTGTCAACTTTGTTTGTGAAAACAATCATTGTGATGACTCTCAGCGGAGACTACTCACGAATCCTTCAACTAATAATAAGAAGGGTGACTCTACAAACTGTAACTGCAAACTCTCAGATATGCAACAATGGTGGCTCGCAAGCAATGAGGGTGGGTGGCCCTTAGTCTCTTGATGTGGTGGTAGCTCTACTAGATATGCACGAATCTTAAATAAGTAGTGTGACTCTACATACTGCAACTTTATAATCTCGATTACTCTAACTCAAGTCATCTTTACTTATTCCATGGATCTAATTACGAAAACATCTAGTAAATAATGGTTAGTGAATAAATTTACCAATAGATGACTGCTTGCAAGTTGCTAATAGTAATGACGACTGTGGTCGAGTCATGCGAACCATATGATGAATACAAATTATGGTGGATGTCGGAATATTGAGAATTCCAAATGGACAAAGTAAGCTCCTCTCCTCTACAGAAAGAGAAATTTAAAATTTGACAGGAGACAAAGTTTCAGACTATAAAACTAACTTTCTATTTCTTTTACAAAAAAAACTGTTACAAATATTCCTCACTACAGAGGGATAACATAAAGAGTGACTGCTACAGAAGCAATGCACATTCTCTCAAAACAATACTCTCTGTCTCTCAAAACAACACTGTTGTGTATTTCATTTCCGCTCTACTGTGCGAAACAACAAAACCAATTCAATAACACAATGCTATCTCTAGTCTCGCTGCCCTTTTTGGCTTTTATGTGCCACATATAAAGAAAGCAATACAAAACTATTTAAAAAATTAAAAAAAACTATTAAAACAAATACATACGGGACCCAAAATACACTTACGTGTTTGAACGGGCGATCAATCTTTTAAATGCACTGCATAACCTTTATTGGGTCTGCCCTTAAAACAAAACAAACGCACAAACAAAAGTTCCGATTGCGATTAACAACCGGATGCGATGGCTCCTTTTAAATCCCATATAATAAACCTGTCGGGTTTGCGCTTTAATCAAAATGTGCGACCAAACAAAAAATTGCAATTGCGATTGGGCCACGGATGCGATGGCCATATATTAAATCCGCTGTATAAGCTGGACCGGGTCCGGACTTTAAACAATAACATGCGCCCATCCAAAACTTCCGATTGCGATTGCAGACTGGATGCGATGGCGCATAAAACTCCAGTATAATAACCCATCGGGTCCGGCCTTCGATCGGAGCTCATAACAAAGACGCCCTGATTGAACCCTGCGATTTGAAACCTGCGATTCGAATAACTCATCGCCACGTGGTCAAGTGGACCCACGGGCCGCAACTATTGTGGGGGAAATTTGTAACATAAAGTTTTGGTTGTATTGTGTACAACCGTTCCGCTTACGGAACTCTCCATATTAACAAAACACTTGGTTTATGATCCATTTGCATCGCGATTTGCAATTGCGATTAGATCGCATTGCAGATCTTCACATCAACAAGACACTGTGTATGAAACTTACGATTGCGATTCGCATATAAGTGGTGGGGACCACTTGTCCCACCATTCAAAAATAAAGGACTTCTGCCTGTTTTAAACAATTTTAGTTTTTGAGGGCTTTAAAGCTCGAAATGACTAGTTTTTATTAAGTCTGCTCCTCCGTAGACAAAAATGGCTCTGCCCATCACAAATTTAATTTCTCTTCTGCTATTGTGGCTGTGGCCCATCACAATTTAATTCTCCTTACAGTTCTCCATCATTCTTCAATACACAATGCTATGCACTCCACACTCTACTACACTGCCTTTGTATTCTTTTCTCCCTACTCAAAGGCTTAGCAGGTGAATTTAATATTTCAACACTCCCCCTTAAAGTCAGCTACTGGGTTATCCATCATACCCAAGCATTTTATTAAAAATTCAAAGATCTTCTGCCCCAATGGCTTTGTTAAAATATCTACATATTTCTCCTCTGTTTTACAATGCTGTAAAACAATTTTTCCATTGTTTACCAATTCTCTGATATAATGAAATTTTGTATCTATGTGTTTTGTTCTTTTATGAAATACTGAATTCTTTGACAATGCAATAGCTGAGCTATTGTCACAATAAATCACTGTCCCTTTTACCTGTTCTTGGCTTAAGCTTCTCAACATTTTTCTCATCCAAATTTCTTGACACACTGCTGCTGTAGCTGCCACATACTCTGCTTCTGCTGTAGATAATGCTACAATCGGCCGTTTCTTAGAATCCCATGAAATGGCTTCCTGATAACCCATAAAGAAAATGACAGTCTCAAGTTTTCCATCATCACACTTCCACCTAAACACTCAATAATTCAACTAATTTTAATTTTCTGTCATATACAAAATACTCAAATCTTTTGTCTTTCACATAACTTTCTAATTTTCTTGCTGCTTGCCATCGTCATTCACCACAACTCCATAACTGAAATTAAACCAACAATATGCATAATTATCCGGTCGAGTTGCAACAAACAACAGGCTACTGAATGTTTTTAGTACAAACTCTGGATCAAACTCTATACTGCCATTTCATTTAACTAATCCTACTACCTATAATTGCAGCCTTTACATCATGTATTAAATTTTCTAAAACTTGATTCACATACTTTGCTTGAGAAATAAAAATTCCTTTTTCATTTTGTTCTACTTCTATTCCTAAGAAGTATCTTAATAAACCCATGTCAGTCATTTCAAATTCATCTTTCATGACTGTTTTAAAATTCTCAATAAGGTAATCATCATTACCTGTAAATATTAAATCATCAAAATATAAAACAACAATGAGAATCTTACCATATTTTTCTTTGATGTAGAGGGTGGGTTCTCCCTCACACTTTTCAAATCCATTTTCCAGTAGATAGGAATCTATCCTAATGTACCATGCTCTTGGAGCTTGCTTCAGCCTATAAAGAGATTTCTTCAATTTGCAGACCTTATGCTCTTGGCCTTTCTTCTCATATCTGAGAGGTTGTTCCACATATACCTCTTCCATTAAAACTTCATTTAAAAATGCAGATTTTATATCCATCTAGTATACTTTCCATTTGTTTTGTGCTGCTATGGACAACACTGCTCTTACTATCTCCATTCTTGCAACTGGTGCAAAATTTTCTTCATAATCAATCCCATGCTTCTGCTTATATCCCTTGACAAAAAGTCTAGCCTTGTGTCTTTCTATTTTTCCTTTAGCATTGCTTTTGGTCTTATAAACCCATTTAACTCCAATGAATTCTTTACCTTCTGGGAAATCAACCAACTCCCATGTTTTTTTCTTCTTTATGTCAATAATTTCATCATCCATAGCTTCTATCCATTTTCTATCTTTAACAACATCTTCAAAATGAATAGGATCATCAAATTGACAATAAAAAGAAAATAAGGAATTCATACCTTCATTTTCCGCTCCTTGCTCATAGATTTCTCTAATGCTTCTGAACCTTGTTCCACTTTCACTTGGTGTAGTCGTGCTTGATGAAGCACTCGAACTTGCTCCATGTGGTGTGCTTGGAGATGCACTCCCGCTTCTTCTCAAGGGTGTTCTAGCTGCCGTTTGAGGTGTCCCTTGCTGTCCTTGCATTTCCGGAGGTTGTGCAGTGGATGGGTTGTTAATTTCAACCACATCTCCTTCATCTTCATCATGAGACAAATAGTTTTTAACATTGATTGTTTTCTCAATGCTTCCATCCCATGCTTCCTCTTTAATAAATTGCACATCTCTTCTTATTACAAACTTCTTTGAGGATGGGTTATACAATCTGTATCCTTTGGAATCTTCACAATATCCAAGGAAAATGCACTTCTCCCCCTTACTGTCCAATTTCTTCTTCAACTTGTCTAGAATGTGTGCATATTCCACACATCCAAAAACTCTCATGTGGGTGACTCCTTGTTTTCTGCCACTCCACGCTTCTTCTGGAACTTTGTTCATCACAGCTTTTGTGGGGCATCTATTTCAAATGTACACAGCACAGTTTTCTGCTTCTTCCCAATAATCATTCGGCAAGTGATTTGCCTTTAGCATGCTTCTCACCATTTCCATTATGGTTCATTTCTTCCTTTCAGCAACTCCATTCTATTGCAGTGTGTACCTTATGGTAAATTTCTTGTGTATGACATTCTCTCTACAAAAATGCAGAAATTATTTTGATATATTTTCTCCTCCTCTATCGGTTCTGAGAAATTTAATATGATGCCTGCTCTCTTTCTCTACAAGAGCTTTAAAATGGCAAAATTTTTGAAAGAATTCACTCTTATATTTCAGAAAATAAACCCACACTTTTCTTGTGAAATCATCTATGAAGTTCAGCATGTAATTGTTGCCTGAAACTGATGTTGTTTGCATTGGCCCACATAAATTTGAATGAATGATCTCCAAAGGTGCTTTCGCCCTTATGCTTTTCCCTGAAGGAAAATTTTCTCTATGTTGCTTTCCCAAGATGCAACCTTCACATAGGCTGTTAGGCTTCTCAATCAATGGTAAACCTCTTACCATTCCTTTTCTATGCAGCAAATTTAATCCTCCGAAATTGAGATGTCCAAATCTCAGGTGACATAACCAATTTTCATCTTTCTCTTCCTTCTGAAAGGATTCTTGTGTTACAGCTGCTATACTCTTTCCTGTTTCCTTCAAGTCAATATTTAGCTTGAGCGGAAACATTCTATTGCTGGTCATTTGAATTTCAGCAATGATTTTCTTGCTTGGAGGTATATCTTTTATTGTGCACACATCATCTTTGAAAATTACATTGTAACCTTTATTTATGAGCTGCCTAATGCTCAAAAGATTACACTTCAAACCTGAAACATAATACACATCAGGAACAATTTTTTTCTCACCATTTCTTGCTCAAATACTAACTCTGCCTTTTCCTTTTACAGAGATCTTAGTATCAGTCCCTGTGGTCACTTCAGATTTAATCTCTTCATCTAAATTGGCAATCATTGCTCTATTTCCAGTCATGTGATTACTACATCCTGAATCTAAGAACCAAACATCATCTTCTCTATTTTGTGCTACATTACATGCTAACAGCACATTACTTGTGTTCTTTTCTTCTTTTGCTACATTAGCATTTTGCTTATTTTTCATGTCATTTTGATTCTTTCTACATTCATTGGCATAGTGCCCATATTTCTTGCAATAATGACATTGGACATTGGATTTGTCATACCTTTGTCCATGAGCATGTTGGTGTTGATGTCCACCTTGCTGGCTATTGCATTGGCCGTGGCTCTGACTCTGACTGTTGCTCCTTCCATGTGAATGTGAAGAAATGTTCCTTCCATCTCTGTTCTGGCTTCTGCCTCTTCCTCTTCCTTTTCCTTGACCTCTTCCTCTTCCTAAAGGCATCTAAGTCTTGAAGGCGTGCTCAAGATATGAATGTTCATCTCTGCTCAATCTCTGTTCATGAGTTATGAGTGAGTCATGAAGTTCATCTATAGTGAAACTTGAGAGATATTTGGTCTCTTCTATAGTGGTAACAATAACATCAAACTTTGAGGGGAATCTCCACAATTCTTCTTTCTTCAAGATTTTCTCCATGGGACCTTATCTGATTTACAATCCCAATCACATGTGTAAAAAATGTGTCTACATTATCTGACTCTTTCATGCAAAGAGTTTCAAAAACTCTTCTCAGCAACTGAATTTTTGTTGTCTTAACTTTCTCCATGCCTTGATAGGCTACTTTCAGAGTTTCCCATGCTTCCTTGGATCTCTGCGCTGCTGCTATCCTTGGAAACACACTCTCATTTACTGCTTGATACAAAAGGAAGAGAGCTTTAGCATCTTTCTTCCTATTTCTCTTCAATAGGTCCTTCTCTGCTTGAGTTAAGGCATTAAAAGCCTGCTCATCATCTGGTTCAACAAAACCATCTTCTACAAATTCCCATAAGTCTTGTGAGACAAATAGGGCTCTCATGGTAATGGCCCAATAATTATAGTTCTTTCCATTAAATTGTGGAAGCTGAACATTTCCAATGTTAATACCAGTGCTTGGTCCATCCATTGCTTTTAAACTGAGCACTGAACTTAAAAAAACTGTCTTTCCTTTGCTGAAAGAACAAACTCTTTTAAAACAAAAACAAAATCTCTGTTATCTTTGAGAAATACCTGAACTTTTAACTTATGTTGGGTTTTCACACTGCTAGAGAAAATGCTTCAAAAAATCTTCTTCTTCTTTAGCTTCTTTGAAACATGCAAAGAGCCTAAACTAGCTCTGATACCATGTCGGAATATTGAGAATTCCAAATGGAGAGAGTAAGCTCCTCTCCTCTACACGCAGAGAAATTTAAAATTTGACAGGAGACAGAGTTTCAGACTATAAAAATAAATTTCTATTTCTTTTACAAAAAAAACTGTTACAAATATTCCTCAATACAGAGGGATAACATAAAGAGTGACTGCTACAGACGCAGTGCACATTCTCTCAAAACAATACTCTCTGTCTCTCAAAACAACACTGCTGTGTATTTCATTTCCGCGTTGCTGTGCAAAACAAAAAAACCAATTTAATAACACAATGCTATCTCCAGGCTCGCTGGCCTTTTTGGCTTTTATATGCCGCATATAAAAAAAACATTACAAAACTATTAAAAACTTAAAAATAAAACTATTAAAACAAATACATACGGGACCCACAATACACTTATGTGTTTGAATATGCGATCAATATTTTAAATACATTGTATAACATTTATTGTGTCCGCCCTTAAAACAAAACAAACGCACCAACAAAAGTTCTGATTGCGATTAACAACCAGATGCGATGGCTCCTTTTAAATCCCATATAATAAACCTGTTGGGTCCACGCTTTAATCAAAACGCGCTACCAAACACAAAATTGTGATTGCAATTGGGCCACGGATGTGATGGCCATATATTAAATCCACTGTATAAGTTGGATCGGGTCCGGACTTTAAACAATAACATGCGCCCATCCAAAACTTCCGATTGTGATTGCAGACCGGATGCGATGGCACATAAAACTCCAGTATAATAACCCATCGGGTCCGGCCTTCGATCGGAGCTCATAACAAAGACGCCTCGATTGAACCTTGCGATTTGAAACTTGCAATTCCAATAAGTCATCGCCACGTGGTCAAGTGGACCCACGGGCCTCGGCTGTTGTGGGGGAGATTTATAACATAAAGTTTTGGTTGTATTGTGTACAACTGTTCCACTTGCGGAACTCTCCATATTAACAAAACACTTGTTTTATGATCCATTTGCATTGCGATTTGCGATTGTGATTAGATCGCATCGCAGATATTCAAATCAACAAGACACTATGTATGAAACTTGCGATTGCGATTTGCATATAAGTGGTGGGGACCACTTGTCCTGCCATTCAAAAATAAAGGACTTCCGCTCGTTTTAAAAAAATTTAGTTGTTGAGGGCTTTAAATCCCGAAATGACTGGTTTTTATTAAGTCTTCTCCTTCGTAGACAAAAACAGCTCTGCCCATCACAAATTTAATTTCTCCTCTGCTATTGTGGCTGCGGCCCATCACAATTTAATTCTCCTTACGATTATCCATCATTCTTCAATACAGAGTGTTGTGTACTCCACACTCTATTGTGCTTCCTTTGTACTCTTTTCTCCCTGCTCAAAGGCTTAGCAGGTGACTTTAATATTTCAACAGTGGAGGCCTGTGACTCCTCTCTCCTCTTTATACAATGGTGATTCCATAGGATTCTCACCTTAATATTTTGGTATATGGGTTCACAAACCCTCAACAAATGTTTGTTTCTTCTTACATACCGATGTACACAAACATAGGTTTATGGGTTGCTCGCAACAACCATGACTCTCGATGAAGGTGGCACATAATGCTGAGATGGAACACAACCTTCTTATCTCCTTTAGCTCTGATAGAAATCTAATAGATGGACAGGGGAGGAAGCCAATAATTAACACACTTAAACGTGAGCTCCTGCTCAATTTATTTATTCATTTTCTTAAATGTATATGATTATAGTAACTTGAAACTACTAAAACTTAATATTCTAATCTATAACTGATGCACACATGACACACACATCATTGAAACCTAACTGATAACTAAATTTAGCTTTCTAAAAGTAACTCAAAATGGACTTGATGACTTCAGTTCACATAAGAGATTATTCTCTAACAATTTTAGTCGTTTGAGTTAAGAATCATTTTGAAGCTAATTTCAGGCTAACAATGTGCCTTCTGTGATGTAAGAGGGCGAGGAACAACTTCAACAACAAACAACTAAACCTACATATGATTCGTTAATCGATGAGCTAGATAATTGGTTGGTCAATGGTTGATTCATTAGATCATTGGATGGTTGATGGAGTATTAGTGAGTGATGCACTATATAGGTGGAGTTCTCATGGTCGATGCACCAAACGTTTGTCTATTGCCATGCTGAAAACAATAATCGAGATGACGAAAACATTAATAGTTGAGTAATACCTTTGTGTCCATCAATTACATTGGTCATATAAATATTTATTTATGTTGGGAATGGCAAATAAATTACACAAAATTGTTTATTATTTCACTTCTCAGGAGTGACAAATATGATCCGTGCGATCGTACTAGTTTGCACCACACCAAAATTTTACATAAATTTTTCGTCGTTTTTAATGTCGATTATGGATTTTTTAGTTTTTTTATGGGATGACATTTCAATATTGTTGAATTAGGGTTCCAAATATTGATGTGATGACATATGAAAGTTATTTATTAAATGATAAATTTATGTCTTCCGCGTAATACTATCAATGAAATACACAAGCTCATTTTTACACTTTCACGATTATTGCCATGAAATAATGCCAGAGCTAGAATACCAACTCTGGACTTTTCTATTTTTATATCACAATTGTTTGGTTATTTTTCTATCGATATGTGGGTCTAGTCTTCATACTCATCTAATGGTCATGCCAACAATGGTAGTTAACATGATGTTGGTGATCCACGAGAAGAAAAAAAAGTTTGAAACGATTTGTACAAGCTTCTCAAGCAATACATTTTCATTCACTACTCATAGCATGAGGCACACAACATGGAACATGATATCAAAAACATGAAACGTATGCACAAAAACATTGGAGAATGCCTTTGACCCACTTGAATCACGTTTTGATATGTTGCAAAATTACTACAAGGCCTTATGCATCATGAAATTAGCATTCCCCATCTCTAGTGAAAAGGAACACATCCATGCTGTGAAATTCACCTAGCATGAGGCATCCAAATAAAACAAGAAGGCCTCGCAGCAAAACATGCACTTAGAGTAAGCCACCATGGCCTTCAATTTCATTGTAAAAATTCACATCACCATTTCCATAGATAAAACATCTTCCAACTAGAAAAATGAAGCATGCAATGCTTTCGAAGTCATGAAAAAGTTTTTTATTTTATTTTTAATTTATGCGCCAAGGATGAGGCTATCATTATGCCTTTGACTAAATATCATATCAATTCTGGATGATTCTTAGGAGATTTAAATAAACCACTTCACATGGATATTTGACTATAGTGTGTGTGTCTTCACCCAATGGCAAGAAACAAACAACCATTGAAGTGTGTGTCGTCACCAACTTAAAAAAAAACCCATTGATGTTTCTCAGAAAGAATAAATATGTGCTTCCTAGGCTCCCTTGGGGTTTCAAACCATTTGACTACACAAATAGCTAGGATCCTCAAGTAGATATACCCACATTTTATTATTAAATTGATGGTTTAACAATGTTGGATTCAAATATGTATATTTTTTTAGCCTCTCTCAATGATCTTCTTTAATAAAAAAATTCATTTTATTTCATCTCAAATGTTTTTAAAGCTTTCAAAGATCATTATGGGAAGTTTTCCTACTTTTCCAATACTTAGATATAGGGATGTATCAAAGGAATACTCTATTTCAAGACTCCATCGCTACCTTCCCTTGGGAGGAAGTTATGAAAGAAGGTAAAAGATTATCCCCAACATTTTTACAAGAAGTCATGAAAATGGTCTCAATCTCCAGTGGCAGTGTTTCAAGATAGGTGAGATTACAACACCAAAAGGAATTTACAAAAATGGCATATGTTTTTAAAATATATTTATGGTAGAATTATTGTGGTTGGAAAAGAGAATACATTCTTGAATATGTTTAACTCAAAAGGTTTCCAAGATTGGAAGCAAGGAATTATAGTGTGTGTTGTGAGCCAACCTTACCTATCTCTACTCAATAATTCATTAATATGAATTAGCAAAAAGAAAAACCAAGACAATTAAGTCGTTGCTATCACTGAGGATTATGTTACTCTATAAAACATGAATAGAAAATGGATTGGGCACATTGTTATCATTCCTATGGCTCCATATATGTAGATAACACATTTGTTTGGATCCCATGTTTGTGGTTAAGAAGTACATTTGACACATGTAGAGGTTTGAATTAGATTTTATAGTCAGTTTTCTTTATTTTTATTTTTTTTCTCTTAGTTCTACTTTTCTAGTACATTGTTTAAGTCTAATTAACATTAAATTTGAATTACTATCCTTTATGGGTTTTATATCACACAATTCACCTATACAAAGAAATAGTGGCATGTCAACATGTGGCTCTTGTTTTCAATTTACAATGTAAATAAAAGATGTGATATATAGCAATACATGATTTTAAGAAGAAATATTTTAAAATATAAAAACACTATAATGATGAATATCAATATTAAATTAATATATTACTTTACATATTAACAACTTAATAATACAATTATATATTTATAAAACATTAATAATACATTAATTTAAAAACTAAAAATTTGACAATATACTAACTATACATAATCTAAAAATTAACACAAGTCACCCACAAATAGTTAATAATACATTAATTTACACATTAATACATTGATAATATGCTAACTATACAGAATTGATACATTACATTAACATAAGTCGAGTAATGTTGACTGTAGTGAATAAATAATATAAATAATGATTAATTAGTTAATTAGTAATTAGGTTGAAAGGCCATGTCTGATAAGACATGACCTTTCATGAAGAGGCACTTGCGTAGGTATATAAGTAGTCCTCATTTGTAATTCATCTCATCTCATTCGTCATACCTTTTATATAATAATATTTGTATCCTCATGGATATTTTCATATTCCAAGTGTTCTAGAGTATTCAACTTGAGAACGAACTTTATTCGCTTCATTTGGTATCAGAGCAGTTTGATCTTCTGGCCACTCACATTGCACAGAGCCACACTCTACGATCCAGGTCCTTGACCATAAAAATAGTCAACTTTGTTGCCGTCACGACTAAAGCATTCGCTACAAATCTTGGAGTTTCTCCGTTGCTGAGTTTGTTAGAGGCCTTTGGCCATAATAATAAAAAAAAAAATTAAAAAGGAAGAAATATATATATATATATATATATATAAAAGAGAGAAGGAAAGTTTTAAAAAAAAGTGGAAAAAAATTAAAAGGAAAAAAAATATTTAAAAGAAAATAGTTCCAAAAGAAAAAAAATGATTCTATATTATTGATAAAAAAATGCATGATAAAAAAACTATATGTAAGAGAAGGAAGAGTAGATAAGGTTATTTTGATTCTTCTTTAAGTGGTTTACAAGCTCGTGGTTTTAGAATCCCATGGTATTTTCAAGGTAAAATAAGAACAAAAGGAATAAAAAATCTCTGTGTGAATGATAAGTTTGCTTTTATGTGGAGAAAATTAACCAAGTCAAATAAACATAAGTGGAAATATATTTTATAGGTTAATATATGTGAATAGCCATGTTTCACTAGGGTTGTAACCTTTCAAAAAAAAAAAAAAAGTTAATAAAATAATTTATTAAAAAAAAAGTGTTATGAAAGTCAAACATCTTCTTACTAATTAAAGAAGATTTCATAAAAAGAAATCAAGGAATTAATTTTCGAAAAATCGGAAGGAAAAATATTATTAAGGATTTCTTAAAATATTAAGGAATCATATTTAAAGCTCGAAGGTATATAAAAGGAAAAAAAGATTATTAAAGGTTTAAGTATTGGAAAAGTGGAAAAGGAGATAAGTCATTATATTCTAAAGATTTTATTTAAAAAGGAATATATACATATATAAAATAATTTGAGCTTCTTTTAAAAAAAGAATATTAGTGAAGGATTCATTACCAAAGATTGAAGGAATATTAGTGAAGGATTCATTACAAAATATTGAAGAGGAAAATAATAATATTTTATTATAAATATTAAGAAAGTTCACTTTTTAAAAAAAGAACCCCGAAGTTATATTGACAAAATGGCATCCAAAACAAAACTAAAAGAGGGAATATTTCCAAAAAATTGTAGTATGTGTGTCGATGCACTAATTGAAATCAAAGGGTTAGTTGTAGGAAAAGAGGTTCTCATATCTATCGATTTTACTCGAAATAATAATTATGTTAGTACCGAATGTGCTAACCAAATAGTGATCCATGAATCAAATATAACTGAGGAAAATTCATTTAACACAAATGAAAAACAATACAACATAGAGAATTTACACCTAAGTATTGGGGAGTATTCCTTTGTCTCACAATTCACCGTTAAAACCCTATTTTCCAATAATAGTGATATAGTTATGGGTTCTCTCTGGATGGAACCACTAGGGTCAATCATCCTTAATACGAAAAAGAAGTCTTTGACATTTTATTACAAAAATAAAAACATAACGTTACAATATGTCACGGTGAAGCTGAATTCACTAACACCAGAAGACATATTAGATATCACAAGAGTAGTTCTTCTAGAATGTAAAAAAGAAATACAATATGTGCAAAGAGAAGTTTACAAAATCACCACTAACAAGAATGAAGAAGTTTCTCACCTCAAGGACAACGACGAAAAGCTACTAACGCAAATTAAGAAGCTAAGAAGGAAATGAAGCCATTTGAAAAAAAATTGCAACAACTTGTCGAGAAGGAATCATCGAAACCTTCAAATGTAGAAGTTAAAGTTGAAGAAAGAACAAACATTGATACAGTAAATGTCACAACTCAAGAATAAGACAAGGAAGTTGCAAAAAATAATAACTTAGATGTTGCAGTTCAAACGAGGAACATTCTAAGTAAATTTTTTGTAACCAAATCAATAACATCCTCGCCAGAAGAAAATCAAAGGATTCAAACCAAAGAAGTTCCCTATCGACATCTAAATCATGGGAGCAGACAGCTTGACCAAGCTACGTATTCAGAATAGAAACAAGAAGTTGATTTTTCGAAGAACACTAATGTCGGTGTGATGCACTCATGTGATAACAAGTTGTCACAAGTTGCCAATCATCTTAAGATTCCGCATAAGATTAATTTAGAATGTTCCAATCCATTCTTAGTGCGACAATTTTGTTTGTCACTTAGAGGATCATATCAACTTGTATCAACAAGGATGACTACCCTGAGATGAGAATATGTTCACAATAGGAAACGAAATCGGGGCCTTTCATCAACAAGCTTTGAGGACAAAGATTTTTGAGGAGGAAGGCAATGTAGTGAAAAAATAATATAAATAATGATTAATTAGTTAATTAGTAATTAGGTTGAAATGCCATGTCTGATAAGACATGACCTTTCGTGAAGAGGCACTTGCATAGGTATATAAGCAGGCCTCATTTTTAATTCATCTCATCTCATTCTTCATACCTTTTATATAGTAACACTTGTATCCTCATGGATATTTTCATATTCCAAGTGTTTTGGAGTATTTCACTTGAGAAGGAACTTTGTTCGCTTCATTAATAAAAGATGTGATATATAACAATACATGATTTTAAGAAGAAATATTTTAAAATATAAAAACACTATAATGATTAATATAAATAATAAATTAATATATTTTTTACATATTAACAAATTAATAATACAATAAAATATTTATAAAACATTAATAATACATTAATTTAAAAACTAAAAATTTGACAATATACTAACTACACATAATCTAAAAATTAACATAGGTCACCCACAAATAAATAATAATACATTAATTTACACATTAATACATTAATAATATGCTAAATATACATAATTGATACATTACATTAACATAAGTCAAGTAATCTTGACTATGGTTGGGCATAGTTAACATGGTCAATTATAGTCAACATGGGGCACATTTAAATTATGCTCAACAAAAGGCATCATGTTCAACATGCCCATAGTCAACCATAGGCATCATGAGTATAGTCAACATTGGTGCCATGGTGAAACATAGTCACCATGGGAAACATGTCTATCTATTGCTAAAAGGTGACAAACAAAAGTCAACCATAGTAAAACATAGCAAGCTTGGCTAAAGTTGACTTTGGTTAACTATGTGATGCACTCTTGTTTCATGTATGGCTCTTAAAGCCACCAACAAAATCTACTTACCAAAACTCCTTCCTAAACTTGTGGTTATATGAAATTCATGTTCCTATAATTTTGAACCAATTTTTTTTTTTTTTGGATCCTTAGATCCTCTTTTTTGTGATCATCCTTACACAAAATCACAATTTGAAACAAAATTTTCTTCTCACATACTCAACACTCAGATATATTATTTCCATATTGTTTTATACTTCAACTCATTTAATCTCCAATCCTTTACTTCGTCAAAAGAAAAGGTATGCTTATAGGATTAACTACATGTATTTATATCTTAGAATTCTTACCTTGAAGTATTGAGCCCGCAATTCTATATCCTTATATTGGTTGGTTTTATATGTTTTGTGGGTATTCTGGATATTTACTTAACCATTGTAGCCCGAGAGGAACAAGGGGTGTTAAATAGGTTCCAGAACACCAATATCTAGGTTGAGGTGAGGTGTTCAGGTAGCAAGTGTGGTAGGAATTGCTACAGGGATAGGTTTCAACTCACGTTTAGCAAGGAGGAGCTCATGATGAAGATGGAATAGATGACCATTACTGGTCATGATTATGGTTTAAGTGAGGGACATAGTTGAGGAAAGGTAGATACTAAGATATATGACATAAAAATAAGGATGATTCAAGAACAGTATGACAAAGAGTTTGATGATTTAAACGAAAGAGTCATCCAAATGTTGCAACTATTGTAAGAGGGTGGAGAAAAAAATAAATATGGTTTGGTATTAAAGAATAAAAAGGTGAAATTGTCTCTAATGTAGTGGAAGTTTAAGCACAACCTAAATTATTTTATAGAGAGGATAATATCAAGGATTCCATGTATGAAAGTAAGAATGTTAAGTTTTGCAAATGAGAAAAGTGCTCAATCCTTGGTGAGGATAGTGAGGGAGAAGAGATGGGACTAGCTAAAGTTCTCATAGACCATGGGATAAGTCCAAATCTACAGATGGTGGTAAGAGAATCAATGGAGAATTAAGAGCCTCAATATCTTTAAACTAATCTTTTTTTTTATGTGTGGATAGAGAATGAGGACCAATGTGAGAACCAATCATCATGAAGTAAGACAATGTGGTCATGTCTCTGAGTATCATTGTTAGGTCCCTATAATAATAGTGTATCCAACTATTGTTAATCTTAGTGTAGCCCCTTGTTGTTATTTTTGTGCCCATGTAGTCCCCATATTGTTATTATTGTGCCCCATAGAAGCCCACTATTGTTATTGTTGTGCCCTTACATTGTTATTGTATGTCGGCTAGGATTATATTGTGACACCTTGGACTCCTCTATATAGAAATGAGGTGTTTTCATTTGTATCATCCAAGAATTATTCATTTATGTAATGTAAATATTTTTTCCCCTCAAAGAGGTTGATTTCTAAGTCGTTGATCTATCTTTACTTCTATTTTGTGAGATGGTTTAATAACAAAAGAAAGATATTAATACATATGGCATAAAGAGGAGGATCAGTCAAGAAGAGCATGAAACATATTTTGATGATTTAAGGGAAAGAGTCATCGAAATGTTGCAGCTATTGTAAGAGAGAGAAGAAGACCATAAATATGGTTTGTTGTTAGAGAAGAAAAAGGTGAAATGGCCTCTACTGCAAAGGAAGTTAAAGCACAACCTAAATCTCTTTATTGAGAGGATAATATCAAGGATTCCATGTATGAAAGTAAGAATGTTCACTTTTTTTAATGAGAAAATTCCTCAATCATTGTTGAGGATAGTGACCGAGAAGAGATGGGGCTAGCTAAAGGTCTCATGCACTATCAGATAAGTCCAAATCTGTAAATGGTGGTAAGAGAATAAATGGAGAATTAAGAGCCTCACTCTCTTAAAACTAATATTTTTTATTATGTGCAGATCAAGAATGAGGATAACCATCACAAAATTTCATAAAGGATGAGGATACTATAAAATTTCCTTAAGAGGAAACAAAAAAAAAACAAACGAGAATTGTGATCTACATACTAAAGGAGTGTATGAGCTAGCTTTGAACTTTGTTGAGAATGGAAAACCACTTCAAGTTTTCATGGATATTTTAGACAAAGGAATGATTTTTCAAAGCATATAAGGAGGAAAATATCCAAATCCTATAAAAATAAAGTAGGAGACATCATTTCGTTATGAATGAAATCACAAAAATACCCATGCACAAAAGGAAGAATTTCCAAGTAAATTTGCATAAGAAATCAGCAAGCCGAACAGATAGAGGGGGTGATGACAGAGGAACTAGATGATTCATGGAGGCCAAATGATATTAATTTTGATCATTGGTGTGTGCATGTAGGTATCATTGTATACAAACGATGATAACTAGTTCCAAATACAAAGGAGATTATTGAATCACTCATAGAAATCCTAGTGGAGGTAGAAAATGGGGGAAAGTCATTAATGCAAGATGAGGTATCCTTTTGGAAGCAGAATCTAGGTACAACATCTGTTTGTGGTCACAGATGTTTTTGTGGAGCCTGTAACAGAACTTAAACAAAACTAAAAAACCTGGGTGGGTGAATGTTATTATAGATTTTTTCTCATCGCTGTACTACTCAGGTGTCAACACATCGATGCGTTTTAGAGTTAACACACTGGTAATGTAAACCTACCAATCACTGGGATGGAAAACATATATATAGGACACCCGAGGGAGTTTAGAACTATCACGGTGCGTGTTAGTCAAAGATTCACCCCGATCAGGAGGTCGAAGGTCCATGCACTGGGCTGCTAATCTCTAACATCGCACTGGGCACACTCTATATGATACAATGCACCAAGCCATTCTAATTGGTATTAGGATTTGTGCGGGCCCATAGGTCGAATCAACACACCAATGTGGAGTATTATACAAACACATTGACGCGCACTATCACATAAACGCACTGATCGTTGTAATTGGTATTGGAATTTGTGTGGTGCCCATAGGTCGTAGAAACGCACCGGTTCACAGTATCTCACAAATGCATCGATATTTATAATTGGTATTGGTATTGGTATTTGTGTGGTTCCCATATGTCGTAGAAATGCACTGGTGCACAGTGTCTCATAAACACATTGAGAGTTAATATTAGTATTGGTATTGGTATTTGTGCGATGCCCATAGGTCGTAGAAATGCACCGGTGTGTAGTATCTCACAAACGCACTGAGAGTTATGATTGGTATTGGTATTGGTATTTTTGTGGTGCCCATAGGTCATAGAAACATCAACCTATGATAGTGCAATTATTGTGATATTTTAAAATTCATTATTCATCTAAAGTCGACACATATCTTATAACAATATTCATATCAATTAAATTTTTATTAGTGCATTTGAATGTGATGTTTGGATTAATTTGTCATATCATATCATCAGATTTCACATCTCTTCATTATAATATTTAATCATCCATATATTTAATCAGTTGTGTTACATTTCATAGTGACAATGGAGAACACAATAGAATAAATTAAAATGTAATTTATTATATATATAACACTCTTTGTCATACAAAATGGGACAATTATTGGTATTCATTTGTCTTTCAATTGAGACACTATGTCCATTACATTAAAAAAAATGTCTAATTTCATAGACAAATATTTCAAAAAATACAATGCCTTGCTTTGATATCCAAAACATAATGATCAGCATTCTTCGCTTAAACTGTTGTCACTCCTCGAGCTACTTCCATGACTTGGGTTATTTTGAGGAGTGTTTTTTTCACGTTTTCGATTGTTTTCTTTTTCTTCACCTTCCATCTACAAACATAAAAATAAACTCTAATGAGTGTATATACATTGGTGATAATAATGAAAATTGAAATATTAAAAACATATATCAATGTTAATTGAAAATAAATGACGTACCATAGCAACAATTGACTCGTGAACTATACACATTATTTCCAAACCAAATCTCATGCCATATTTCAACATTTCATTTGTTGGCGTAGTTCAATACTTTGTTTCCTGCAAGTTTTATACCCCAGAAGAAATCATATATTTAATATAAAACATATGTTTGTCCTATTAATTATAGATGGAGCTAAGTAAAAAAAGATCAATAGATGATTAAAAATTCCACAATTAATTTCTGATATGCCAACATATACTCAAAACCCATATTTAACCCAATTTCAATCAAGTCGTATGATGGTTCTTCTTTGTATGTTATCACTTGTTTGAATACATTCAATGATGATTTTTGTAAGACAACTTAAAATATACAAAAATGAAATCTAGTTAAGTTGTTATAAGGA